>SOPF01021647.1:0-48086 GCA_012979155.1 Hypericum perforatum
TCTAAATTTGACGCAACTTATATTTTCCCCCAAGAACTCTGTGACTAATCACAATCCCACGTTAAGCGGGGTCATTCCACCATTTTATCCACTAATCCATAATACCAACATAAGGATTGACTTATCCCTAATTACTTTATAAAAGAACTTTATGTGACAACTTCTTCGCATGAAAAAATAGGAAAAAAAATTTAGAAACTCTTCTTTCAACCATTACCACTTGCGTTTCGCCCCTCTTCCTCTCTTTAGTTGCAATCTGTTTAAGGTCTCCAAAAAACGAATTAACAGAAAATTATCAATTTTTCTGGTTGAAGTTTTAAAGCCTCATTAATGATTGTTACGCGAGGGAGGGAAAAAATTCACCGAATTATACTAAACTAGCACCGTACGCTAACACCACCATGGGATTTCTCCACAAACTATGGGACGAAACGCTTGCCGGACCCGCTCCTGAGAACGGGCTCGACAAGCTGCGAAAAAATATTTCTCATTCTTCCGAGACACCATTATCACCACCATCGTTGCACCCTGGTCGTATCGAAGTGACTCACAGCATTACAATGTTGAGGTCTAATTCCACTCCGAGGAACCGTTGTTTGGATCCTGACTCGGCTCCTGTGTCTCCTCGTGGGTCAAGCACCCCGGGGTCGCCTCTTTCTCGTAAGTTGACAATTTCCAAAAGTTTGAATAAAAGAGGAAAATCAACAACATTTTTAGACGCGTTACAAAATTATACAAATGAAATTACATGCCTCATACATAATGAGGTTAGCGGCTATAACATCATTTACGAAATGTCTACATTTGTTAGTTTGTAGATAATATAATAATCAACAAAGTTCATTTATATAGTTAACATCTAATGTTGGAATCAATAATTTAAAATTGACAGTCCGAACCTTCATAGGGAACAGTCGAACCGTCCAAAATTTGGAATATGCTGCTTCTTGATTTGTAATTTCTTTGGCGAAAATTTCAGTGACAACTATATTGTCATGCGCAGGTGGAACGCCGAATTGGGACTACAAGCGTTTGGTAAGGAGGAAGTTGCCGCCCGATGAAGCATTTGACCGTGTTGACCCTAGAAGTTCGACGGATTATGATTGGTGTCTCTCTTTTATCTGTGCCTTCCAAAATTTCTTTTATAATAATTATCTTTTTTTTTCTTAATCACTGATTAATTTAGGTTAAAAATTAGTATTTTGTTTCGAAAGTAGGTCACTGTTTGATCCTTTGCACATTTTTGCAGGATTGTGATTCTAAGTGCCATTGATCGTTGAGATTGGAAGAAAAAACGATTTTCTTTTTGGACAAATTATGAAGGACTACCAAACAATAACAAAGCTTATGTTAATTGTACATAATGGCATCTGTGTGTATATATATTTGTGTAAATACATGTAAATATGGCTGTTGGCAAACGCTGTTTCAAGTCAACAACCACTTTTGATTTTTTTTCTTCTCATTTGGTCATCATTTCTTTCTGGTGTTTGTAAGTTGAAAGTTGACTCTTGTGTATGAAGCTAGAATTGTGTTCAAAGTGACACTGCGTTTACTGATGGTTTCCACTTCTCCTATTCTTTAGTCTTCTTTCTTATAGATTGAAACCGAGACTAAAATTCTTCCGCATACGACATAAATTCATTTTTTTTTCTCGATTGAGACTTTGATATCACCATTTTGGGTTCTACTTTATTTACAAAGTTGAAATTCATATATATCGTTAAAAAGGTCTACATTTTCAATTACGTAAACCAATATGCTTTATTGAAATCAAAGTCGAAACACTAGTTTTGCTAATGGATATGCTCTAACATTGCTCGGATATAAATTTGTGACCATAAGTAATATGTGAGTATAATGTACTTTTTGCCTAAAAAACCAAGTCCTATTGTGCCTTAGTGTGAGCATCGGTCATAGAGTTAGCTAATACTCAATGGATGACCATTCTAGAAATGGACGACCCGTCACTCGCAAAGACAAACAAAATCGCCGGCCAGCATGTGGTCGTCATTCAACAGCCCCCCATTTCACCGATTGCTACTCCCTACGACGGGAAATTCCGAAATTGCCATCGTCCTGCAGACAGGCCAGACGTTGTATGCACCCCGGTTTACTATAACCCAGGGGCATTCTAGTCATTTCTTATGTCTCCGGGGTAATCACCCCTGAAAGTCAAAAGTCAAACCTCAGTCCTCCCTTAGGCCTTATCTACGACCCCGGACGGCGACGTATCAAATTAATCGGAATCCCCTCCTTTTATACTCTCCGGCCTCGCCTTTTTGTGTCTCGCCACGTGTCCCATCCCGACGAATTGGATAAGAAGTAATTCGAATTCCAAACCCTAGCTTCCCGGAGCCTATGGACGACGACGAGGAGATCCAGTCGCGGACACCGTCGCCGGCATCCTCGCAGATGAACGGGAGGATCTCGGTTCCGGTGGTACCTCCCCCCGATTCGCCGGCGCCGGAGCCCCTAGGGATCCCGCCGCAGCCGCCGCGCGCGTCCAACGGTGGAAGCGGCGGTGGAGGAGGAGGAGGAGGGAGGGAGGATTGCTGGAGCGAGCTCGCGACGGAGGTCCTAATCGACGCGTGGGGGGAGCGGTACGTCGAGTCGATCCGGGGAAATCTGAAGCAGAAGGAATGGCAAGAGGTCGCCGATCTCGTTAACAACCGAGGCGGTTACTCGAAGGTCCCAAAATCCGATGTCCAGTGCAAGAACCGGATCGATACGGTTAAGAAAAAGTACAAGTCGGAGAAGGCGAAGATTGCGGGCGGCCGCGGGGTGAGTAGCTGGCCCTTGTTTGATAAGCTGGACGGTCTGATTGGCCCCTTGGGGAAGAGCCCCCTCCCGAGCGCGAATAAGACAATCGGGGGGTCGGGCCTGTCGGGGAAGACGAAGAATAAGAGGAAGAGGAAGGTGGAGTCCGAGGATGATGATGGGGATGAGGAGGAGGAGGCGGAGTTGGGGTTTGATTCGGACGACGGACTTCCTCCCCCGAGGAAGGCTCTTTCGGGTGTTGATAGGAAGGATGTGGGTAATGTGGAGAAGGGGGGGAGGGACCGAAGTGTGGTTAGGGTTCTGACTGAGGCGATGCTGAGGTTTGGGGAGGTGTACGAGAGGGCGGAGTCCGCGAAGCTGGCGCAGTTGATGGAGATGGAGAAGGCGCGGATGAGGTTCGCCAAGGAGGTTGAGCTGCAGCGGATGCAGTTCTTTATGAAGACTCAGATGGAGATATCTCAGCTGAAGAAGCATAGCAGCAGGGGTGGAGCAGGAGGAGTTATGGGTAGTAAACATAAGCAGCAGCGTCGCTATCATTTTCATCACCATCACCGCGAACGCCCCGATGGTAACAACGTTGCTGTGGATAAGAATGCTAGTGATAATGAATGATGTATAAGAGCAATTGATGTGTTAGAGGTCCTTATCTTATGATGATAGGTTTATATATATAGCCGTATTGGATATTAAGTTGAAGTCGAGACTATTATGTTATTGGTTTCGGTGTAATTTGCTGAAGTTGTCTGATTTGCTTCAGATTCATAAGTTACGTTGACCCCAGAGGCTACCTGGTTGTTGCAACTTGTTTGTAGCCCGTACAGCTCTAAGCTCCCAAGTAGTGTTGTTCTTTTATTGCATTTCCTTTCACTAACTTGGCTTTCCTCTATCTTGGGGAAGGCTGGACTAGTGCAGGTTACTCCAACTTATTTCCTGGGGAAATATTGACTTTAGGGTAGAGTTGGCCTTGAATCTTATGGTTGCGAGGAAGGTAAGCTCTGATCTCCATGGATGTAGTTCCTCGCTTGCTTTACGTGTTTTCGTCTCAAGAACAGCTCGGGCCTGCCCTTAGTTTCCTGCAGCATGGTACCTGGACCAGGTAAGCTGATATTCTTGTTGGCTCTTAACTTGTGAATGATGGATGTAAATTGTTTAGCCTTGAGATTCAATGTGATGAATCTGAGCTTCGAGCAGACAAGGAGCTGCACTTGCTTTAGCTAGATCGGCAAGTAGCTTAAGCTTTATATGCTAATAAGCCCTGGCGTTTGCCATTCGCATGATTTTCGGATCTTACTATTCTGGGAGGGTTCCGATTATCAAGTTTCCGATGACCGGAATAGCTTTTAGGGTTATTGCAGCCGGAAATGATTCGGGTCTTTCTTTTCGCCTTATTATGCTTTTACTGAAACAACGGATTTGTACAGCACTTTCATAGCGAAGACTTGAGCACTTGTGTCGGGTCTGAAGTTAGTTTTTTTCGGTCGAGAACTTAAGCTAGTTTAAGCTGTAAGAATTTTAAGTTGTAAGAAGATGAAGAAGGAGAAAGCTGCAAGTTAATTTAAGCGTTATTATTGAAAAGAAGAGACGTTATTGTCGCCCAGCCACCAATTCACCAATTACTTGGGCTATATTTGGTCGGGCCAAAGAAAATGGACCTGTTTTGTTCTTGTCTTGCTTACTGCTTAGTTGCTTGCACAAAGGCACCGAACCTGTCTTTTTTTTTTGTGCGTCGGAAATGGACCAAATGGTCATAGTGACATACTGACATTGGTGCATGTAAACGACTATGAGATATTTTGTGTGGGGGGATACCCCATTAACATAAATTTGAGATAAAAAGGATAAATTTGAAATGTATAATTATACGATATTCTTTCTCATTGAAAAATGTGGCATTGCACATATTTGTACGAAATTTAAGAATGATCAATGACAAAGGGAAGCTGGTGTTGGTTCGCCGTTTATTAACAAGTCTGCATGTTGTTGCTGTTGCTTCTTTTAAACATATGTTATTTAAACAGGTACTGTCGAGTCCAATTTAAAAAGAATTTCTCTTACAAAATTTTTTCTAATGATATGCCTTAAACTCGAGAACTCTTTTAAGTTATCAGATGTCTTCAACGCTGCCATTAATGATTTTCCCATAAAAGATGACTTTGAAGACGAATAAATTAATGAAGACACTAAAAAATACATTCAACACTGGAAATTTTTTTATGGTTTGCCATTAATTTTTTTTTAAACCTTACATTCCTTACATTGAAGTTCCCATTTACAAAGAGGCGGAGTTGGAGGATCCTGAAAATTCTGGTAAAGAGCCATGGGATCACTTCACCTTCAAAGAAGACGTTAAACCTCACATATCCCCGTCAAGATAATTCCTCCTTAGATGCCCTTAAAGCCTACTTTAAAATTGTCCACATTTAATTGGGTTTCGTACCAACTGCATTAGTTGTCCTGAACACGTTTGACAACGTAGCACAATGAGGCTCGATAGTCAAATCGGAACATGTGCATCCACCGACTGTTTTAATTTTCTTGTTGACAAACTAGATGTGGTTGCAGGAGGATGAAATAATTGTGGGCAATAAAACATCATTCATATAGAAATTTATTAAGACACCATGAAACCGTGATGATCTATATATTTTAGATGAGTAGCATGCCTGAAATTGTTGTTCGTGCGGGGGCAACACAAGAGCATAGCCAAGTTATATAGGTGGTTGATCTTACACTGTTTTTCTGTAGCTCAAGACCTATATTCTAAAACATAGATAACAATATATGGAAAGAAATACATATATAAAGAAAAACTAATTTAAAATTGAATATGAAACTGAATTTTTTAATGTTATTATAGGTAATATTTTCCGTTGGGATAATACATTGCCCTTTCTCGTGGATTATTTACAGTATTTATTTATGATTTATTTACAATAACTAATTTAAAATCGAATATAAAACTGACTTTTTTAATGTTATTTAGACATCTAATATATTTATCATATCCAAAATTATATTTCAATGAATACTTACCATCAAATTTTTGATAAATAAAATTTTGTGTACTGGTAAAGAGAAACTTGCTTCAAACTGAAATTATCTAAAGTTCGGGTCTAAGACTAGAGCAGAGTCATCCTAGTAACTTCTTTATTTATCTATCTATTCCACCCTCTCTTCTCTTCTTTTTGCACAGCACAAGAAAAAGGAAAGTACCAACGCAAAGTGGGTAGGATGGCAACGGATCATATTTTTTTTTCAAGAGGTCGGAAGTTCAAACCCATCTCTTATGAATATGGAAAAATTTTGCTTGGGAGAAGAACAAAGTCCAAAACCGTCTAAAGCTCCCAAAGTTTGAAACCCAATAGGCCAAACTTAATATTAAAAAAAAAATTGCAATGACAATGGTCAATTGCATTGTAATTTAAAAATTAAAGGGATCATATTTACATGTCACCCCTATAAATGCTTTCACTTTTTTCTAGCCCTCAAGTGCAAGGATGACATTTTGAGTGTTGATTAATCCAAAATTTCGAACCAAACACAGACAGAAGTTTGCTTACAAATTTATCTGCGACTATATTTCTAATGTTCGGACTCCAAAACCATAATTATACAAATTATCCTTCACCCGTTCATCTATGCGGCTGATACTGTTATTGATTTACTTGTATTATAATGAAACAATAAAAGCTACATACGACTATAATACGTTAAATGTGGTCCATAACCCTATTACAAAGGGAATTGTGAAAAACCCTTTTAAAAACGGAATAATTCCAACGCAAAACATGGCATCCACATGAAGGAATACTATAGATAGCATAATGTAAATATGCATAAAGGAAAAAGGGTCTCCACAAAAACTTGGATGGTCCCAAATCCTAACACCATGTGAATTAAAATGAGAATGTATTGTGAGCATCGATAAGCAGATTTCTTGTGTCCGGTAGAGAAAGTAGTGATTGATTCTTTTCTTCTTATTTGGTCCTTTCATTTTCGGGTCTTACCAAATGATAAAGAATAATGAATACACTAAGTTTTTTCGCAAGTTGTATCGTAAATTAAAATGTGATTAATTTACTGACAAAAAACTTTGTTAAATAACAAACCTACGCCTCAAACTCCAAGAGGCGCCAAATTTGGAAAAACAATATCATATTATAGCGAAGACTTAAGAAAGGATTAGGGTAGGCTTTGACCGAAAGAATCCAACCTAAATGTATTAATCTGTCCCAAGTCCCAACAGCCAATAAGGGTTCCAAAATGTATGAGGCACACCGACCAGTCTCGGGGTGTAATTGTAATTACTGAAAATTTACCTTCCGTAATTAACGGAAGAGATCAAGCGTCTCCGTCTGTTATCAAATTGTCGTTAAAATTTTGTTTCAAAACACAACAACAAAAAATAAAACAAAAATAGACTTAATAAATAAATTAGTCCAAAAGATCTCTGTTTCAAGTCATACATTATAAAATAACGTGTAATGTGGGTAATCTATTAGACTATTATAACAATTTCACTATTTTCTAAAATATTATCAACTTCAATTTATATTAATCAGTTAGATGAAAATCCTGTAGTGGCTAAACAACAAAAGTGGACATTTTTGGTCTGAATCACAAGAAAAACAGAAGAAATTAACCACACTCTCTCCAAAGTCCAAACACAATCACTCTCTCTCTCTACTGTGTAGTTGGTAGAGAGAGAAAGCAAAGCAAAGAAAAATAAAAAAGGAAAGGGAGGGAAAGAGGTGTGGGCAATCGAGAGGCGAAGGAAGAGTAAAGCTAAATCCATCCAACCTTCCATTTTTTTTTTGGATTCTCCATAGAACACACAGTAAAGGAGAAAAAAAAAGACAAGCAATCTGTGTAAGAACTAGTAAGTAGATGGATAGAGAGGGAAAAAGATACCAAGTGTAGAGAAAAAAAGGTTAGTTAAATAGCCAAATGCTGGGTGCCCATTTGTGGGAACTTGGTAATTAGCTGCATATTGGCGCAAGATCTCACTGATCGGCCTCCATCTGGGACATGATCTGACCCACATTACGGTTTAAAGTTTCGAACTTTAGTTGTTTAGGGTTTGGAAGTTGCTTGCTTGGAGATTCCTTTCCGGTTTGAAGTTGGCGGCTTTTTAAAGTTTGGTGAGTGTCTCTGTGGTTTTGAGAAATGGGTTTTGTCTGGTTTAGCATTTTGGATATTGGGTGGTTTTGAGTATTGGGATTTTTGTCTGCTTGGCTAGTTTGTCTGTGTTTTTTTGGGTCAACTCAGATCTGGGTTTTGTTTGACTACTCTGGATAAGGAATTGGTTTCCCGTTTTGGGTTATGTTTAAATTGATGCCCATTTTTCGATGCGAGTTTCCTGGTTGACTGCGAGTTTACTTCTGCGAAGTAATCTGGAGTCATTACTTAGTTAACTCGGGTCACTCGGAGAATCTAGCTGATTCTGCAGTTAGTGTCTGCACTACATTACTAAACTGCAGTTACTTGTCTTTGTTTGCGCTATAATTACAATTCGTATATTGCCAAATCCATTTTGCCACTTGCCCTTCCAGTTATACCTTCAAGTTTTGTTTGAACTTGAGTTGCAGCTTGCTTAAACTTTTTTTCCTTTCTGGTTGGACTAAAGTTCTTCCTTATTCTTTGACCTCTGCAGTCAGCTGTGAAAGGATTAGTGCTCTTGTGGGAAGGCATTGGTGTACATGAGAAGCTTTGTTGTTTACATATAGTGGAGCGGGAATGAAGTCTGACACGCCTCTTGATTATGCTGTGTTTCAGCTATCCCCAAAACGCTCACGGTGAGGATATTATATCAATTTGTTCCACATTCTTGTTATGATCAATTCATGGTTCTTAGTGACCTTTTTTTGTGGTACAGCTGTGAGTTGCTCATTTCTAGCAATGGAAATACAGAGAAGCTTGCTTCAGGATTAGTGAAGCCATTTGTGACGCAATTGAAAATTGCAGAAGAGCAGGTTGCCCAAGCAGCCAACTCGGTTAAGCTTGAAGTTGGAAGGCGGAGGCATGGAGGGAGTTGGTTCACTAAAGGGACTCTGGAAAGGTTATCCTGACTTGCACCAAGAGAATGTATTGCCTCTGTACATGTAATTTGTGATTCTTTTCTAATATGGCTTCCCTTCCCTTCATAGGTTTGTACGGTTTGTTAGCACTCCTGAGATTTTGGAGATGGTCAACACACTTGATGCAGAGATGTCTCAGTTAGAAGGAGCTCGCAAGATATATTCTCAGGTAATACTTTTCTTTGTCGGAATCACAGCAACCATCTCATATTTCTATGTAAAATTTCACTGAATTCTGGATTTTCTTGTTTAGGGTTCTGAAGATCAGCTGTCTGGAGGTTGGTCTTTTTCTCCTATGGAAAATCCCTCTATCTACAATAACACTCCCCAGACATAATAAACAAAACGAAATATTTTCGTGAGGGAAATCGAGTTTCTGATGGTTGTTAGTAATAATTTAATTGGTTTAGTTAGTGCCCGACAGAAGAAAAAAAACAAACAATGTGCATGGCATTAGTCGTGAAAAATTAAAATAAAACATAAATTTTCTCCTATGTAGCTTTTGTTGGGCTTCTTTTGTAGTCATCATTCAAGAACTACAGTATTTTACAATAATTCTCTCTTTAGATTTTTTGAGTAGGTTGCAGAGTAAACATGGCATCCTGGTTAGAGTTTTTTATTCAACACCAAAAAGATTTTAGATAATTAGTGCATTATATTTTTCGCAAGGAAATCTTCATCTATCATTTTGTACTCATGGATGTGTCTTTTGCTAAACATCCTTAGGATACATTTCACTTAATATTTTCTTAACCCATCTGTGAAAATTCTTCCAGGTGCGGATGTACCAGGAACATCCTTAGGATACATTTCACTTAATATTTTCTTAACCCATCTGTGAAAATTCGTCCAGGTGCGGATGTACCAGGAACTTCGGCTGTAGCTGACGCAACCAAGTAATTCTCCTCATTTTGGTCGAACTTTATGTGCTTCCCAAACTTGTCAATCCGACATTGGAGGGGTGTTGGATAAATCTACAGGGCCCTTTCAGCTAGCTAAATATGGTTTTAGAGAGAACAATCTTGATACGCTACGCATACAACTCATTCTCATGGGGATAACTGTGATTGGAATTTCAAATGACTAGATGCTCAGATTGCAATTAGTTGCACCAATGATCCTTCTATTGTATGTGATTTAGATAAGGCGGCAAAGTCCGTGTTATGCTTAGATGATGAGCCTTTACCACTTCGTAGTTAATAAAATGACAATAGCTAACATGCTTTATGTTTTCTATATCATATTGCCGGGGAAGCCCTAGATAGCCCCTTTAGACAGGAAGCCATGAAGTTGTGAATCTGACAGAAAGATGGTTGTAGTAGAGAGATCAGGAGGAAAACTTACTCATTTAAATAGACTCAAATAATCAGATCAAGCACGTTCCTTCTTTTAACAAGTCCTCATTCTTTATATGCAGCCTTACTGTTTCTGTGCTCTCAATTTGATTTGTCCTGTTTAACTGCACAGGAAAGAGCTTCTGAGGGCAATTGACGTACGCCTTACTGCAGTGAAGCAAGATTTAACCACAGCGTGTAGTCATGCATCTGCCGCTGGCTTTAACCCGGATTCTGTTTCGGATCTTCAGTCATTTGCAGATTGCTTTGGTGCCCATCGCTTGAAGTAAGTATTTAACACATCATTTTTGCCACAACAATTAACAAAATCCATGTTCGTGGCTTGTTGGTAGTATGCAGTTCTGTGATGTGTATGCTCTTTAACATTCTACCACATACCTTACTAGTCTCTAATCGATAATTTTTCGATTATTTTGCTGGTGAGAAGTGTATATTTGTGATCAAGCTGCTTGATCTGCCAGCTCTCTCTTTGCTGGTACAATGTTGCTGTCTCATTTGAGGTTGCAATGACATGGAGAGTTCATTTGAGTTGGTGAAAGTTGCTAATGGTCTGTAGGGAGTTGGGGTGTGGTTTTACATTGGGATCCCTAGTGTGGTAGGGTAGATATATCAGTGAGCTGTTTGGTCAGTTTGTTTTGCGAGTATCCCTTAACTTTATGATCCTAGTTTGTAATCAAGTGAAATTTCCAAGTAGCTAATTAGTGGCTAATTTAAGCAGATGGGAATATAATTTTATTTTCCTTGGACAAATCCTGTCATTTCTGTTGTGATCCATTTCCATTATGTCCTTGGATGGAGCTGTTCGAGTAAATGGGTTACAAGAATTTTCTAGGACTAAAGATTTTACTTTTGTGAACCATGGGGAGCATGCTGCTGATGTACTTTCCTCTGGTTGTGTGGTTTAAAACATGCTGTGTGGACGAAATGCGGTCAAATACAGCTGTTGACATGACAATTATTTCATAATCTTTTGGCAGTCCAACGAGGTTAGCGTCTGTTAAGGTTTAGTTTGTTACAAAGTTTGCATCTATCTGATAGCTTCTATGCGGATAATATATAATGAAGTGACATCATACTCCAATATATATCTCTATATATATATATATTGTTGAGATAGGTATAATTTCTGTCTCATCTTTATGTCTTGACACGTGCCAAGTTGGAGGTTTTATTGGTTGATTTGAGATGCAACATCCTAGGACTTCTCACCTTTTACTTTTCACAATTTGTTTTTTCCAGTTTTGTTTGATTTGATAATATGCAACTCTTGTTGGTTTGTCCTTGAACAGTGAAGCTTGTACAAAATATATTTCACTGTACCAGAGAAGACCAGATCTTATTATTCAATGGAAGCCACGTGTCGTTGACCCATTGGTGAGGGCCTCATGGGAATCTGACATGTCCATTGATGATGCGACTGATGAATTTATTGGGTCCCACGATGCCGGGCCCCACCAACCTTCATACCAGCAGAAGCAGCCACAAAAGCAGGCCTCCCAAGAACATCAATTGTCAGATATACAAGCCCAGAGCCAGCTTAACAGAGAAAGCAAGAAAGAAGAGGATAAAAAAGAGGAAGATTCTCCTGACTTGTTACCAAGTCAACCAAGCAAGCCCTCCAGGCGACTAAGTGTGCAGGACAGGATAAACTTGTTTGAGAACAAGCAGAAGGAGAGCTCAGGTGGCAAACCTGTGGTTGTTGGCAAATCTGCAGAGCTGAGGAGACTATCTTCTGATGTATCGTCGGCATCTGCAGCTGAAAAGGCTGTCCTGAGGAGATGGAGTGGCGCAAGTGATATGAGCATCGACTTAGGCAATGACAAGAAAGACACCAACAATTCCGACAGCCCCTTGTGTACTCCCTCAGCCTCATCCCTAGCCAAAGACAATAGTTTTCCTGCCTTGTCAGAAGATAGAAAGGATGGGACGGGATTGAACTATAATGCTAGTTCTGGCAATGTTGATGGAAAGGTTTCTGGGCTGAAAGGTCATGATGAATTACCGGCATATGATGATAGAGGTGTCGTTAAAGCAAAGGAGCTGGATTCAACAGGGGAAGAGATAAGGATAGAATCAACTGGATCCTGTAAGCAAGTGCATGTTGAGCGTGAGTCGAGAATTTCTCAAGAAACAGTGGATCCCGTAAGCAACCTGGCTGCTCCATCCACTCAAAATAAAAGTTCTGGGGGCCATGTGGGGAATCTTGAGGCTGGGAAGAAAGCAGATGACTTAGAAATGAGGGGCCAGGGATCTAGTCATTCCCTCAAAAGAGGTCCTCGTACTCATTCTCGATCTGTTTCTGTGCAGTTGGAAGGTGGTTTTGGCATTACTTCTAAGGAAGATCCAAACAAGGAAACAAAGAGTAATCAGTTTGGTTGGCAAGCAATACCAAGATCCATCTCCAGAGAAGTAGAGCAGGTGGGCAGGAAGGAGAGTGCCGCAACTGGCAAGGAAGATGTAAATTGGGTAGATAGTGAAGTTTCAGTTATGAAAGTCCAGAAACCATTCTCAGCCGGTCTGGAAAGGACCAGAAAGCAACAGTACAGGGCAGAAGAAAGCAGTTCCTCTTATGGGACCGTCGAGATTGGATTCCCTGGCAAGAAGGTTGCAGCAAGTCAAGAAAGCTTTGGTTCTGTGGCAGCAACACCGGTAGACCAGGTTCAGAGGGTAAGGCAGTCTAAAGGAAATCAGGAATTAAATGATGAGCTGAAGATGAAGGCAAATGAACTTGAAAAGCTTTTTGCTGAACACAAGCTTCGAACTCCGGGAGATCAATCTGGTTCTACGAGGAGGAGCAAGCCTGTTGAAACACAGGCTGAACAGATGCTGTCCACACAGAACAAAATTTCTGTCCCACCGGAGGTATCTCCAGTACAATCTCAGGATATGAAGATGGCGCTGTCACCAACAATGGATGCCGGTGATATCTCCACATTTAACACTCCACTAGGAAAGATGGTTGATTGTTCTGATTATGGAAGTTCTCTGAGACAGAATTTCTCGCAGCTCAGTTTTTCAGATGATTCTAAAGGAAAGTTCTATGAGAAGTATATGTTGAAAAGAGATGCAAAACTGAAAGAAGAATGGGGCACCAACAGAGCAGAGAAAGAAGCCAAGTTGAAGTCCATGCAGGACACCCTTGAACAGAGCAGAGCCGAGATCAAGGCTAAACTTTCTGGATCTGCAGGAAGACGTAATCCTGCAACTAGTGCTCGCCCTCGTGCTGAGAAGCTTCGATCATTCAATTCTCGTGCAGGTGCGAATAAAGAGAAGGTATTCCTCTTCTAACATCCCGCAAAAGATTGTGTCAAAAGCTTTAAACCCTAGGCAATTCATTTCCTTCTAGTTGTGCACATTTGTCTTGATTGGTTTTCCTTTCCATTGCAGCTCTTAGAATCCTTCCAAAGTGAAGAAGACGAAGATCTTTCTGAATTTCCAGAACAGAAATCACATGGACAAGATAGATCCTCTAATGATGCATCTTTAGGGGATGGTACCATCAGAAGCTCTCAGAGCAAAAAGGTCAATCCCGGCAGAAATCTGCCTCCATCTACAGTTCGCGCTGCAGCAGCACCAGCTCCCAGGTCAGCAGCAAAAATCTCGAACGCTGGTTCTGCAAGGCGGAGAGGGCAATCTGAAAATCCTCTGGCACAATCAGTTCCAAACTTTTCTGATTTGAGAAAAGAGAATACAAAGCCTTCTTCTGGAGTTAGCAAAGCAGGAAATCGATTGCAGACGAGATCTTTTGCTCGCAGCAAGAACACTGCTGAAGAAGCTTCTCTTGCCAAGGAAGAAAAGTCTCACCGTTCTCAGTCCTTGAGAAAAACAACGACTAGTTCAGATGAAATTAAGGATCCTTTGGACACTGATGAAGTTTTGGCGCCATTGAAGTTTGGTAAAGAACAACCGGAGCAGGGCAATGACAGATACTCAAGGAACACAGAGTCAAAACCTTTCCTCAGGAAGGGTAATGGAATAGGTCCTGGAATTGGTGCCAGTATTCACAAGCGTAGAGCTTCATTGGGAGCTGGGATGATGTTAAATGAGGAAGATTCTGAATCCTCGCCTACTGAGGCTGAAGAGTATGTTGATGTAGCAGAAGAGCTTGACAATGTGGAAGTTGAAGATGCTGGTATGGAAAATGGAACTTCAAGACTAAATCAGGAATCAGAAAAGATGGCTATGTCAGGATCTGAGAATGGTGATTCTGTGAGATCTCTTTCTCAAATGGATCCTTCTTCAATTGCTGACTTGCCTGCATCTATGCCTTCAAATTTTCTTACGATCGGGTCTCTTCAAGACTCACCCAGTGAAAGTCCAGTGTCTTGGAACTCACGTTTGCATCATCCTTTCTCGTATGCTCATGAAATCTCTGACCTTGATGCTTATGCTGACTCTCCAATTGGGAGTCCTGCATCTTGGAACTCCCACTCTCTTGCACCTACAGATGCAGATGCTGCTCGGATGAGGAAGAAATGGGGAAGTGCTCAGAAACCGCTGCTTGTCTCCAACTCATCTAATAGTCATGGTCGCAAAGATATGACTAAAGGGTTCAAGAGGCTGTTGAAGTTCGGTAGGAAAAGTCGGGGAACTGATTTGGCTGACTGGATTTCTGCTACTACTTCTGAAGGTGATGATGATACAGAGGATGGACGGGATCTTGCCAATCGATCTTCAGAAGACTTGAGGAAGTCTAGGATGGGATATGTGCAGGGTCAGCCTCCTGATGATGGATTTAATGATAGCGAGCTGTTCGGTGATCATGGTACTTTATCTTTTCTCTTAGCTATCATTGAAATTAAGCTTGTTACTGCCATTAACTCTGTACTGATTCCATCAAATAATGTTTATGAATTAGATTAATTGGGTGATAGAAGCGCTTGCTCATTTCTTTGAGTTGCATAGTTTTTGCAGATGAAGCTCATTTTACATGTGTGTTTATTCTTTATAAATGTCTGTTTAACTTCTGTTTACCATGCTTAATTAATGCATATATTTTACACATAATATTTGCGATTGGTTAATTGAATGACCAAACTTCTTTTTTGTGCTGTTCAAGGCTTACAAAGCTCTATACCTGCACCCCCTGCGAATTTCACGTTGAGGGATGATCATATGTCTGGAAGCTCTATCAAAGGTAGATTATGTGAATCCCATATGTTTGCTGTTACTTGTTTCGGTTAATGCTTCTATCTTATGAACCACAAAACTGTTCTTTTGGCTGCGGTGTAATCAGCTCCACGATCTTTCTTCTCGCTCTCGTCATTCAGAAGCAAGGGAAGTGACACGAAGACTCGATGACCAGTAAAAAAAGTCTCTATCTTGGTACAATATGTAGATTGAAGCTGCTGGCACTCAAATATGATGTACATTTGCACTGCACAAAAATGGCCTATTAGCCTTCTCGTGATTTTGATAGTCTAGGACCATTGTTACTCCCTCCGATTCCCTTCAGTTTATACCCTCTCCTATATGCTTGCTTCTCGAGCCACGACGGATGTACACGAGAATTCGGTATTCTACTAGGATTAGGGGTGTGAACAATTAAGCAGAGTGATGTGATTATCAAGGATTAAGATCATGTAATGAACTGATGTATTATTTATTACCATCATCTTGCCTTCTTCACTGTGTCGTTTGTTCAGATTCAGAAAGACTATTATCTCTCTCTTTCTTGCTGGAAAACTTCGTCGTATCCGGACACTCATGAGTTGCCTACTAGCCTGGTTCCTCTGAAAAACTGCAGTACTTCTGCCCATTCAAGTTCGTGTTTTTGCTGCTCCTTTGTCTTAATTGGTCAAAGGCTCAGGGGCATCAAACTCTAAAATCTGTGCATGCATTAAAACAATTGAGAAATTGGTCCTAAAGAAACATGTTAAACGACAACATATTTCCGGCCGGCTGTTTTGTTTACTTGGACGTAGAGATGCGATTTCTTGTAACCTAATGGTTCCAGCTTGAGAGTTTTACCAAGCAATATCTATAACAAGACAGGAGAACACAACAATATCTTTCGGCCTATGAAAAAAAAATGAACCTAAAAAAATTAAATCCAAAAGGTTAACAACGAGGTAATTAAGGTAACACCATTTATTAATCTTTTGAAGCTATTGATCAGTACCAAGAGAACATACCCTCTTGGAATCGTCAACCAAGGTTAATTGGAGCAGCATTTAAAATAATAGTTTGATAGGCCGCGACACATTATCCATGGTAGGTTGGATTAACATTTAACTCTAACATTTAGAGAATCGTTAAATTAATATTAACTCTATTGACCGAGTTGATTGTGAATAAGCTTACTAATTTAATTGCTAAAAGATATTTTAATATTGAAAATAATTAACAATAACTTTTTTATAAAAAAATATATATATGATCTGTCTGCATGTTAAACCAGCCGAACCAGGACCGTTGTTTTCAAAAGAAAATATGAGTTCGAGGGCTGCCCTCAACTTGTTGGAAGGTTCCTAGACCAAAGTGGTAGAGGTTAAACTTTTTGGTGCCAAATGGAGCCATTGTAATTCGTACTCAATAGGTTTTGTTGCCTTTCAAATTGAAGAGGACTGGTATAAAAAAAAAAATGGTTCCATCAAAAAAATAAAAGAAATCAAATGTTAACCAATCGTTGAATTGACCAAGCATATTCAAGCATAAATCAGATAATATCTGTTTTTATGGGCAGCCGGCCTGTCTTGGGGCCTATAGCATGCAGTTGGAAGGTATCAATCTGCCATTATTTTTCTCTAAAATCAGTTCATAAAATATAAAATATATACGAGCAATATCATTTTCCTTTATCTTGGACTCTCTTTAATTTGTACGTGAAAGTGATCATTTCACATATTCTGTTTGTTTTAAAAGGACGTCGTCACATTAATTCAGAAGCTACAGTGTTTTTTCTGCAATTGTAGCTCTAAACCAAGTCGTTGGCAATGGAAAAAAATGCCAGAATCAGACATAATTAGTCTACTACAGACAACTTCACTAACGTAAGCGTTCAACTAAATAACAGTTCAAATTTGTCTTTTCAATCTAAATATTTATAGTCGAGCACAGTCATACCGAAACAATAGAAAAAAGTTAGAACCCAAATCAGCCATCAGCAACAGGTCCTTCCCTATCTCAATAGCTTCATAAAAAAAAAATCTTGAGTAGCTGATCAGAACCAAACCATTTTTATGCTAGACATAAAAAGGCTGCAAAACCAAAGTTTGGTGATCCAACATTAATACTACTACTTCCCCTTAAAAAACACACACACACACAAACACATTGTTACTTCTTTGTCACAAGAGGAGAAGATTCTAGTTGGCAGGCGAAACACACAAAGCTCATTGTGTTCATGACCGACCCTTCTCAGCTCTCCACGTACAGCTCATCACAAAGTTAGTTTTAGCTTGTCCTTATCCCTTGTCTTCCATTCACTCTTTAGCTGACCTTTGCAACCAACTCCAACGTGAATTCTCCAAGATGGCCGAGTCCTCCTTTGAGATGGAGGACTTTGCGACTGCCCCTCCGCGGAACCAGGGCCTTAATCACCATCGGCACCACCCTACAAGGCATTACACGACGCCTGTCGAGTCAGCATATCCTTCAAGATCATTCACTCAGTTCAGCAACATCTCCTCTGCACAAGCCTCAGATTACTTCACCCCTGTAGGGCCAAGGTCGAGACGCCGCAGTCCGTTTCCTCCTCTTCCTACACCCTTTGCGACTGATGATGACATGTCGTGGCAAGGTGAATTGTCATGGCAGTTTGAGCCGGTGGCTCGGAATTATAACGACAGCCACAGCTTCACCCTTGGTGCAGCTCTTAGCCCGTGGACGAGTCCTATCGCGCCCAGTGTTCGACATGGAAGTAGCCGCCTCTTTCGAAGAACAGCTAACGATTATTACCTTGACAGGACTCATGGCAGGCAGATGCATGATCCTTACTATGATCAGTCTAACTACAGCGTGTTGCCTTCGGGTAGGCTCGAACTACGAAGCCGCGTGAGTAGAGATCATTCTGATCACAGTATGGTGGTTCATGTGAAGGACTACACGAAGAATAAGAATCGGCATGGCGAAGGCTCGAGCTTGGGTGTTATTAAAGAAGGTCCTAGCAGAAGTACTAGTTTTGCAGGTGGTGATCATGCTCATTACAGGACCCCTGAGGTTGTGGATATAGAGAAAGAGTTGGAACTGGTGGAGGCTGAGGCAGTTGGTCATCATGGAGGGAACGGTTCTCGCTGGAATTCGGTTTCAAATGCTTATGGTGATGCAGGACAGGGCGGTATTAGTCCAATCGGACACGGTCATGATCGTAGTTATCGTGCAACTAGTCATCAGTATGGTGCTAGTCCTATGTATGGAAATGAACCCGATCAGACTTCACACTATGATGATCCTGAGGAAGGTTTCGACGATGAGGAGGATGACGAGGAGGAACCGCCAAAGCAGATCGGATTAATTGGCATGTTCAAGTACTCAACCAAATGGGATTTGGTTCTTATCTTCTTTGGATGTGTTGGAGCCCTCATCAATGGAGGATCTCTTCCATGGTATTCTCTTCTGTTTGGGAATTTCGTGAACAAGATTGGTAAAGAAGAAAATGACAAGCCAAAAATGATGAAAGATGTACAGCAGATATGTTTGATCATGACTGGACTATCAGCATTTGTTGTGATTGGAGCTTATTTGGGTAAGAACACAACAGCAAAGATCATTATGTTGTTGGTTTCATTTTTTTTAACTAACTGCTGCTTGTACCAGAGATCATGTGCTGGAGATTGGTCGGGGAACGGTCGGCTCATCGGATCAGAACTATGTATTTGAGAGCTGTTCTTAGGCAGAACATTGGTTTCTTTGATACTGAAGTTAGCACAGGTGATATAATGCATGGAATTTCTAGTGACGTTGCTCAAATTCAAGAAGTAATGGGAGAGAAGGTCAGTCCGATCCCTCAACTTCAACCTCAGTACTTTCTGTCTGATCTTTTCTCAATTCAGACCATACTAACAATAGGGATTAACTAACTCCTCAAAACTGAATTGCAGATGGCACATTTTGTTCATCACATATTTACTTTCATCTGCGGTTACGCGGTCGGATTCATCAGGTCCTGGAAAGTCGCACTGGTTGTTTTTTCGGTTACGCCTCTGATGATGTTCTGTGGCATGGCTTACAAGGCCATCTATGTTGGTCTAGCAACAAAGGAAGAGGTACACCGTCCGAAATAACTCTATGATTTTAGTCGTGCGACTTCTTTCCAACAGAAATGTTGCTAACCCTTCCCGCTCTTTTTTCGCTTTGCAACTGCAGGCTGCATACAGGAAAGCCGGTAGTATTGCCGAGCAAGCAATTCGATCGATCAGAACGGTATTCTCATTTGTCGCAGAGGATCATTTCGTAAAGAGATACTCTGAGTTATTACAGAACTCGGTACCTATTGGGACAAGGGTTGGATTTGCAAAAGGAGCTGGCATGGGAGTGATCTACTTGGTTACATATGCAACATGGGCGTTGGCATTTTGGTATGGCTCCATCTTGGTCACCAAGAACGAGCTTAAGGGAGGCGATGCCATCGCGTGCTTCTTTGGCGTTAACGTAGGAGGAAGGTATTGCACTTCTCATTTCACTTGAAATGAAAGACAGATTTCTGTATAGTTTCTGATTCTCCTTATCTGAACTCTTTTTGACACCAGAGGATTGGCACTGTCTCTGTCATACTTTGCTCAATTCGCACAAGGCACGGTTGCAGCGAGCCGGGTTTACGAAATCATTGAGAGAATACCAGACATAGATCCTTATAGTCCTCATGGTAGGAAACTTGCGAAAGTACGAGGAAGGATTGAGTTTAAAGGTGTTACCTTCGCTTATCCAGCTCGTCCGGACAGTACGATTCTTCGGTCTCTCAATCTAGTGATTCACTCTACAAAGACTCTTGCATTGGTTGGTGTCAGTGGAGGTGGCAAGTCCACCATTTTTGCTCTCATAGAGAGGTTCTATGACCCTATTGAAGGTGAGCTCCTTACAGTTAGTTCCATGCTTTGTTTTCTGGGAATATTTTAGCCTTAACATGGTGAATCTTACAGGAATAATTAACTTGGATGGTCATGACTTGAGGACATTGCAAGTGAAGTGGCTAAGGGACCAAATTGGCATGGTCGGACAAGAACCGGTCCTCTTCGCAACAACCATACTTCAGAATATAATGATGGGGAAGGAGAATGCAACCAAGAAGGAAGCTGTCAATGCATGTATTGCAGCCAATGCTCATAGCTTCATCACTGGTCTTCCCGATGGCTACGAAACTCAGGTAAAGTCTATCGTTCAAGATTATGAACCTACAATGTCTGAAACCTCAGTAGAATGCAGCTAATCAGGACAAGCTACTTGTGTGGTCAGGTTGGAGACAGGGGAACACAGCTATCCGGAGGACAAAAGCAGCGAATTGCGATCGCTCGGGCGATGATCAAGGACCCTAGAATCCTCTTGTTAGATGAGCCAACTAGTGCATTGGATCCGGAATCCGAGTCTATCGTCCAGCAAGCAATTGATAAGATATCAGAAGGCAGGACAACCATTGTCATAGCTCACAGGTTAGCAACTGTAAGAAATGCCAACACTATAGTTGTCCTTGATCAAGGATCCGTTGTCGAGATTGGTGATCATCGTCAGCTGATGGAGAAAGGAGGTGCTTATTATGGTTTAGTGAAACTTGCATCTGAAGCAATTGCAAAACCGAACTCGAAACAAGTAAACGCTCATGTAGATGATGGTGGTTACTCTATGCATGAGAAATCTACTCGTAATACTAAGTCGAAGAACGCATACGAAGCTTCAAGGTCGAGGTATTCTGAAGATGATCAGGCAGAGGAGGAAGAAAAGGAGGAGAAGGTCAAGTCAGGAAGCTACAAGCTCTCTCAGGTTTTGGCCCTCCAAAAACCTGAGCTGTTGGTGCTTCTACTTGGCTTCACACTAGGCATGATTGCAGGTGCTATTCTCTCAGTCTTCCCTCTCCTCCTCGGCGAAGCCCTTCGGATCTACTTCGAACCAGACAATACAAAGCTGAAGAAGGGTGTTGCGAACCTGTGTCTCGCAGTAGTAGGACTCGGCATTGGCTGCATAATTTCGATGACAGGCCAGCAAGGCTTCTGTGGATATGCAGGAACTAGGCTAACTAAGAGAGTAAGGAACCTGCTGTTTCAGTCAATACTCAAACAAGAGCCCGGTTGGTTCGATTTCGAAGAGAATTCATCAGGTATGCTTGTTTCAAAGCTCTCAATAGATTGCATCAGCTTCAGATCAGTTCTTGGTGACCGGTTCTCGGTACTTTTGATGGGAGTAAGTTCAGCTGCAGTAGGCCTCGGAATCTCATTCGCGTTGGAATGGAGGCTAACTCTTTTGGCAGCAGCTCTCACTCCCTTCACCCTTGGTGCTAGCTACTTGAACTTGATCATAAACGTCGGTCCGAAGATCGATAATACAGCCTATGCCAAGGCAAGCAACATTGCAGCTGGTGCTATTTCGAGTATCCGGACAGTAGCAACCTTTTCTGCTCAGGAACAAATTGTAATCTCCTTTGATGAAGCATTAGGGGAGCCTCAGAAGAAATCCGCGAAGAGGTCACAGATTCTAGGCCTAACACTCGGCCTATCTCAAGGCGCAATGTACGGAGCCTACACCTTAACACTCTACTACGGCGCCATCCTTGTGAAACAAGACGTTACAAGCTTCGGTAACGTGTACAAAATTTTCCTGATTCTAGTCCTAAGTTCATTCTCTGTTGGACAACTGGCCGGGTTGGCACCAGACACTACCATGGCCATAACAGCAATTCCCGCCATATTCGCTATCACTGATCGGAAACCATTGATCGAGAACGACAAAGAACGAGGCAGAAAGTTCGACAGGTCAAAGCCGCTCGACGTCGAGCTGAAGATGGTGACATTTGCATACCCTTCAAGGCCTCAGGTTACAGTACTTAGAAACTTCTGCTTAAAAGTGAAAGGTGGCAGTATGGTGGCATTAGTTGGAGGCAGTGGCTCAGGGAAATCAACAGTGGTCTGGCTGATACAGAGGTTCTATGATCCTGATCAGGGAAAGGCATTAATTGGAGGAGTAGATTTGAAGGAAATGAATGTGAAGTGGCTGAGAAGGCACATTGCCTTGGTGGGCCAAGAGCCTGCACTTTTTGCAGGTACAATGAGAGAAAATATTGCATTTGGGAATCCTAATGCTTCATGGGCTGAGATCGAAGAGGCTGCAAATGAAGCTTACATTCACAAGTTCATCAGTGGTCTACCTCAAGGCTATGACACTCAGGTACGCCTCCAACCAGTAATGACACTCAAAACTTCATACACGAACGGCTTCACAATCTTATTCGTGAATCTAACGTAACGTTACTGGTTCGATATTTTTCGACAGGTTGGTGAGAGTGGTGTCCAACTATCAGGAGGCCAGAAGCAGAGGATAGCAATAGCAAGGGCAATCCTGAAGAGGTCAAGAGTGCTCCTCCTTGATGAAGCAAGTAGTGCATTGGACTTGGAATCAGAGAAGCACATCCAACAGGCCTTCAAGCAGGCCTCGAAGCGGGCCACCACCGTCGTGGTGGCCCACAGGCTTTCGACCATTAGGGAGGCCCAAATGATTGCAGTGGTTAGAGAAGGTGCAGTGGTGGAGTTTGGCAGCCATGACAACCTCATGAACTCCCATCAAAATGGTGTCTACGCCAGTTTGGTTCGGTCCGAGACCGAGGCTTCTGCTTTTGCTTGAGTTGATGTCTATTTTCGGTTTTACACGACTCAAATTTAAGTTAATAGGTTTAATTGGTATACGAAAAATGGTTATAGGAAGTAATTTTTTTGGTATCATTTGTGACTTGAGGACAACAACAGTGACTTGAAATACATTTTGTCTGGACTTGCAAGGTAAGGTTAATGTGGGTATTGTTAGATTGGACTGCACAAAAATAATTACTGATTTCGGACTCTTGAATTTCTGCTCTTCCAAATCAACCCTTAATTATAAATAATTTCGTATTAAAGTAAGCGTTTACAAGAGGCGGACACAAGAATTTGAAGTTCTAATTTTTTTGTGCCACAGTTTGCTGATGTCATTGCAAGGTTTGGTATGGATTAATTCATAATCAAATTAGACTCACATAATAACTAGTAACAACTCTCTTTATTATATCTTCTCCGACTATATATATATATTTTGAACCTGACTATAAAATTTGCACTTAAAAGCTTTAATGAAACAAATTCGAATCATATCGATTTGACCAACTGTAGTCAGCACTTTTTATTACATGATGATTGCCATGAATAATATCCGGCAATAAGGTAGGAGACATCATCAAGTTAAAATCCTTTAACTCCTACACCTTTCCAAATGCGCACCTTCCACTAACCGAAAGGGAAATTCCACCAATAAGACATCACAAGTCTCCTAGACCAACATGTTACCGGCCCATATTGGATGCATAGTATTTTTCAAAATCTTACAACTTAAAATGGTCAACATGTTAATTATCTGTTGCAATTTTCCACCGTTCGAAAATGTTAAATGAAGAGAATTTTGATTAACAAATACGTCTGAATAGCAGCATGTAGTTTATAATCATTAAATGACCAAATCCGCCATTTATGGTCCAAGGTTGAATGAGTAGGTAGCTAATTTCTAAAACATAAACATTCTATCTTGGCTTTCAAGTCAAGTGAAAATTGATGGTTACGTGCCTCGCATGCAAAGCTATGTAAGGTTCTTTCTTCTTTTCTAACATCTTTGCCTCTTTTTTGGATCGTCTTCTTCCACCAAACTAATTCTGCTCTATTCCACCAAAACAAAACAACCAATTCTCCTCTGTTCCCACCTTGAAACTGGGAGTACCACTCTTTATTCCTTAATCTCCATTGGACAAAAAAGGAAACCCATTTAAAGCTTCCCTCTGGAGTCTACCCTGATCAGGTTGACCTTCTATTTTGTGTGTCATCCGTTATTTATCCGAGTTGAGCATCGTCGGATTTTGTAATAGTATTGGTTTCTATGACGTCAATTTTTTTATAAAATATTTGATGGTCTAATTTTGTTTATATGAAATGCTTTTGATGAACCCTCTAGGACAGAAGCTAAGAGTCAGTCACCTGCAGAGAAGTATGGCTTCTCTTACACCAGGTGTACTGATCAAGCTTCTGCAGAGTATAAACTCTAACGTAAAGGTTCGAGGCGAGCACCGGTCGGTTCTCCTGCAAGTTATCAGCATTGTCCCTGCCCTGACAGGCTCAGAACTATGGCCGAACCAGGGATTCTTCGTGAAGGTGTCAGATTCCTCGCATTCTACTTATGTTTCATTGTCCAAGGAAGACAATGAGCTGATCATGAACAATAAGCTGCAACTTGGTCAGTTTTTCTATGTCGATAGAGCCATAGCAGGCAGTCCTGTCCCGATTCTAGTCGGAGTTAGGCCTCTTCCCGGAAGAAATCCTTTCGTTGGGAACCCGAAAGACTTGATGAATATGATGTCGCCTGCAGAAGCTGAAGTTCAGAAGTCGAAGGAATTGGTGGAGGGGATCAAAGAGGAGAATTCGAGACAGAGGATTGTCATCAAAGAGGAAAGAGCTGCGGTTGCTTCAAGGTATATGCAGGGAATGCTGACACCAATTGCAAAAGTCCCTGCTGCAGATTCGGTAGGATCCGATGAGAAAAATAAAGTCGGTGATCTGATCGGCGGTGCGGTTACGAAGGCTGCGTTGGCGAAAGGCAAGCAGCAAGAACAAAAAGGTCAGGTAAGATCCTTTTCTAGAATGTATTGCATCATTGAAGGTTCATTTGGTAAGATCATAGGTTAGATTGGCATTCTGAGGAAGAAAATGTCGACCAAGTGACCGTTCTGCAATAATTGCAGGCGCGTCCAACAACTCCATTTGGAAATAAACCCGAGGCGTGTCCAACAACTCCATCTGGAAATAAACCCGAGGTGCGTCCAACGACTCCGTGGAAGGCAAATGTCACATCAAGCTACCCCAAGGAAACTCCAGCTTTTTCAAAGAACATCTTGAAGTTCTCATCCAATAAGCAGGACAATCTCAAGTCCGTTGCCTTGTCGAAGAAAAAAGACAAGAGCCTTCCACCTGAAGCATTGTCATGGACTTCTCTTCCTGGCAGCCTTCTGAACTCCGGAAAGGTTAGTAGCTTGCTAACGCTTCCCTTTGTTCTCACACATTTCATTTCAAAGAATTCCCTGTTTTCCTCGCATTAATTCATCAATCGGTTCCCAGGGAATGCTTAGGCACAGATTCTTGGCTTCTCTTGTCGCTGCAGAAGCTCAACGAGAAGCATCTAATGCCGCAACTCTCATAAAATGCCTGAGGTGTTAATATACGTTTTGCTAAAGTGTCATTTCTTCATCAAATAATTCGTTCAGGGAAATAGCATCCATCCAATGTTGCTCATTTGACTGTCATCTCGATCTTTTTCCTTTTCCAGCACATTTGCAGAGATATGCTCGTCGGCTTCACCCGAGAACCCTCATCTTTCTGTCACCAAGTTCTTCACGCTCCAACAGCTTATAGACCAACAGAGTATTACGTCCCCATTAAAGGACAAGTCGGTGCCATTAGCATTCCATATTCCTCCTCCGGAGACGGAAAAAGCGAGCAAGAAGGCCAGCCCGAATCACACCAAGACAACAGTCAAGTCCGCTTGGTTTTCAGCTGAGTTGAATGCTAGTGATAAGTTGGAGTGGGCCAAGGGGGAAGGTTCACAAGAAATAAAAGAGCTAAGAGAAGCTCTAGTGAATGAAACCAGAACTTGGTTTCTGAGATTCTTGAACGAATCACTAGACGCTGGCTACCGTGCTTCTGGTCCGGCCAAGAAAGGAAAGGACGCCGTTGGGAAGAGAGTGGAGCCAGAAAACAACCAGATTGCTGTCACATTGTCACAACTTAAACATGCAAATGGATGGTTAGATAAACTAAGAACCGAGTTGAGCTCTGTGAATAACAATGAAATAACGGATACTATTGATCGTCTGAAGCAAAAAATTTACGGTTGTTTGCTTGCTCATGTGGATTCAGCTGCATCGGCGTTAGAGAATCAATCTGATCGTGGTTGATCACTTGAAATGGATTGTTCAACCCTTTCTATTCTCTTGTATATAAACGAGTAGTAACGTTTACCAAGAAAGAACAGGAACGAAACAGAGGCTCCCAAACATATATTATATACATTCCATAAATGTATAGATAGATTAAGAAAATACTGCAGCCTTTTACGACTCTTTACCTTCTTTGATGATATTTGGGTTGCTCCTCTTTCTTCAACTTGCACACTGTGCTTGTAAGGAAGAGGGGCCAAGATGGAGGAGCCAGAACACATGCCAAATCTGCAGATTCTTTCACTGATACATTTAGCATGTGCCCTGCTTCTCCATCATGGCTTACTCTTCCTACTTTGTTCGAAGTCGATATGAACTTCATGCATTCAATCGATACTTAAAACACCTGAGCAGAATTGGGGTCATTTTAAACTGTTCTTCCTATGATGAAAAGGCTAGCTTTGACCGTCACAAGGTTGTTTGGCTAGTATCATATTGGTGGGAAGGTGGTTGATCTCATGGCTTTACTTCTGGCACAAGGCACTTTTTTATGTTTTGCCCTAAGCACTAAGCCATATTGATCCAGAAAATCTTTGGTAATATGACTGTTGAAGTTTGGCAGCCTAAGAGTGGTCCACAACACCTGGCTAAAGGGACAAGCTACTCCTAGAAAGATATGAAGTTTATCAGTTACTAACAGAAAGTGGCCATCCCCTGGGCCTAGGCAGCCCACCCACCTCAGCCTAATGGGAAATCTAGAATATTAACATTTCCCCCTCCCAGGTCAAAATAATAGAGCAGTAAGTAGTCAACTCTGACCAGTTCACGAGGATGACACTAGCCGAATGCATCAGTAGCTTATGCTCTGACCCGGATAGCACGAAGATGACAGTATGGACCAAGGAATTACTAATCTGGGTGGTCCTGCTTTTATGCAGATTTTTCTAGGCGTTTCTTCACCTAGCCAAATCCAAGAGTTGGAAAATATGGTGGCATTAGTTCATCTACTTTCAAAACCTTCAAATATTTGAGCACCAACTAGCTAGAATATCTCTATAATACAATAATGGGAAATTTGGATCAGCACTCCCCCTCCCAGATCAGATACATGAAAGATATAGCAGTATCCAGTCAAACCAATTCATGAGGAAGATACTCTTGTAATTTAACAAGACACAATTTGTCACAACTCCGAGTCAACAGGTGTTGACCAAGGAACTACTGATCTGGGTGATCTGCTTCATTTACTTTCAAAACCTTTACATATTTGGGCACCAACCAACCAAAATATCTCCAGAAAACAATCATGTGAAGCTATACAAGATGAAGTGATACGGAAGCACTTCTTTACAAGACAAATGGAAACTGCTTGAAGCAGGCCTAGAAGCAGATTAATACTGTCGGAAAGTCAGATTCAGACGGCCTGGACGAAGATTGGTTTCTTGCAGCAGGGTCTTAGGCGCTGTCCCTTTAAGGATAGAACTCACTCCATGGAATACATGCCTGGAATTTCCACCAAAGATTAGAACATCTCCAGATTCCAGGACAACTTTATCTGCCTTCTCAACATCTCCATGATCACCATACAGGAACTCCGCAGAGTCACCAATAGAAAAGGAAACAACAGGCAATCCTTTGCGGAGACTCTCTGCGCTTTCATCTTTATCCTGCATTGCAAATAAGTCATGGAATATTGCAAAACTTCATGGAGAAACTCCCTTGGTCACCTAATAATCTAATTAAGTTTAGGATGCCAACCTGATGGAGACCGAGCTTCCCGCTTTCTGAGTAGAAATTTACGATGCAAATATTCGGTGATATTTTGGGAAGACTGCTATCCACATTGTACGAACGGGAATTGCTTGCTATGAGTTCACATGAATCTTCATGTGCTTTATGAACCAACTGATGAAACTCAGGAGGAATAACCGGAGGCTGAGCACCATCTACTAGACGACGGTCTCCATATTTACTTGTCTCAGGGTCCCAATTTTTACCCAGGCACATCATCTTCAATCGCAGTTTAGCTCCATCTCTGTAACCCGGTTGGTAAAAACCCCCAGAACTGACACCAAGATCTCGACATATCTTAACTATTTTGACCTATGAGAACATCATCACAACAAGAAGACAGTACTTCAACAGCAGAGACAATAACTGAAAGTCTGAAATGCAAGTTGTGCCATAAAAAGACCACAATAAGATGCATGAAGCAAAGAATAAAACCAGACCTGGTCGCTGATGGATAGGTACTTCTTTAGAAGCACCATTCCAGGTCTTAGTATCATCCAACTTTTTCCCTCCAAAGCACGCTTAACCTCATTTCGCCTCTCTTTATTTTGGGCAAGCAAAGTAGGTTTAAGCATCACAGGAGCACCATCCCTCGCTAAGCAAATATCAAAAATCTCAACCAGTTCGTCTTGCTGTGACTCTCCGGCTCCCAGAACTCGATTGCCAATTGGAACCAGGACATTCAATGGTTGGCTTTTACCACCGGATCCCGATGGTAGCTCAGCCCCCATCACAACATTTGAAGCTTCCCCACCAACCGGCACATCATCACACTGCAAAGGAGATGAGGCAACACCAGTGGCATTGCATCCAGAGGCTTCTCCGATTGTCACTTTCCTGCCAGGATGATTGCAACCTGATGCTGAATCACTGGAAACAACTGAACTCGAATCGGCACTCTCAAACTGTGGTTTCTTCACCCACATCACATGATTAGACTCCCTACCCCGTGATCTTCCACCTCTAGAACCAAAGCCACCATCTCTGTTATACCCTCCACCTTGAATCTGAACAGCCATTTCCCAAAACAAAACAAAATACACAAATTAGCGAGATCAGGAAGTTGAAAAGACAATGAAACTAAACCATCCAGTTTTTTTTCTTCTAAAGCAGTTATATTCTTATTAATAATAAATTTCCAAACAAAAAAAGCAATCTTGCGGCGGCCAACCTCTTCAAAACTCTAACGTAGTAAAACCCATTTGGTAAAAAACCAGTAAAAGAGTGCAACTGATAGTACCATTTTCGATTGCATAATTACTAAATAATCTAGTTGAAACCCTAATGCCGAAAAATGTGATCTTCGATTACAAAAGAGGGAAAAGACCCCAACTTTCCCAATGGAACATTGAAATAAAGCGACCACATTCCAAAACATCAACGGCGAGGTAAGATGGTACTGGAATTAATTGAGATAATTAACCGAGCAAGAGCTTAGAGAGAGAGAGAGAGAGAGAGAGAGTGAGAGTTGGAGACCGAAAAGGCGGGATTTTGCTTGCTTACGTGGGTAGTGCGAGAAGAGGGAGATGAAGAGACGGGGAGAGAGGATCCGCGCCGGCGACCTGAACCGGAGGAGCCCGACCCGGTTTCCATTTTCCGGGTGTGTGCTAATTTGGCGAGAGAAGGAGGCGACAAGTGTCGGAGAAATTACCAATGACCAAAGGAATAACTTGTGACTTGTTTGTTATATGGAAAGGAGGGTGGTGGCAAAAGTGGTAACTTATATTTAAAGATGACACAGAGCCACGACGGTCGTTTGGGATTCCCATGTTTGCGTTATAATGACGCTTAAAAAATACAGTTTTTATGTGTAACAATCAGTGCCATACATTTAATTGTTTTTGAAGGTAGTGCCCTAAAGTTATAAGTATCGACTAACCAATGGGAAAGTATATTTTAAATACTTATAAATTAACTAATCTTGCACTAAACAATATAAAATTACCATATAAATGTTTAGAGTAAAGTATTATCAAACCAGGTAATTTTTATTCGTTCACCTATAATACCTCCAAAAAAATTTAAAAATGTTAACTCAAACATAAAAGGGTACTTGCTTTCATAATTCAGTGATCTATAGTATTTTCCGTAATAAAGTATTTCCATCATTTCCAAACTTCTTAATACCTTTTTGAGTTTTTTCCCCTCAAACAATGCTAGTTGGGCCGATGCATTGGGCTTTTCCCCTTAAGGGTCTCAACTGATGGGCCCACTAGCCCACCAACACCTCCCCCTTCAGTCTGAGCGATCGTTTTGGTTTCCAAATAAAACAGAGTGGGTTTTTCATCTCCGGCAATTAATATTCAATCCGTCGAAAACCCACATCGCTTTCGTCTCCAATCGACAAGTGGACGGCTCCCCGATCGGAAGCAGCCAAAACCCAGATGCGATCAGGTGACAAAATCCGATCTTGGTCGGTAAGTTTCGGTATTTTCGAAGCGTATCCTTGTTTTTGATGACTGTCTCCGATCCCTTGGTTTTGTTTCCTATAAGCTGTTATAATTTGGGTTATTCGAGGTTAGATCAGAACTGGGTTCGATCCGTAGTCCATGCTTCCGTAGCTGCTATTTTTTTTATGAAATATGTTTCTTTTGAGAGTGGGAGAATATATTTTGTAGGAATTTTCATGCATAATCTCGTGGAGAGTCTTTGGTGGTTTAGTTGAGTTTTTTTTTATTATCAGTTTTCGACTTTTCGGTTTGGAAGGAGCGATTTGCATTGTGGGTTTTCGGAGTTTTGTGAAATTGTTGAATGTTTGACTTGGTTGAATATATTGTTTCATTGAGGCCTAGTGCTGATTTGTGCCCTTGGTTTTTTCGGTGAATGTGATCCGACTCTTTCTGTGTTTGTTTGAGTTCACAGGCTTGTGTTCTTTCTATTTGTGCAGCTTTTGCGTGTCTGAAGAAGTGTAGTTAAGATGGTGAAGCTGACGCTGATTGCTCGTGTCACTGATGGGCTTCCGCTAGCAGAGGGACTGGATGATGGCCGAGAATTGAAAGATGTTGAAATGTACAAACAGCAAGTGAAGGCTTTGTTTAAAAATCTTGCTACACGCCAAAATGAGCCGTCCAGGATGTCGATTGAGAGTGGCCCTTACGTGTTTCAGTATCCTAAATGTCTTATGTTTTTGTGCATTCATGATTTCCATCAAAGCATATACCCATTTTTCTATAATAAAAGTCATAATCTTTGGACGACTTGCACAGATGATGCAAGTTCTGCTGATTTTGTATTCCATTGTATGACATATTACTCGTGCTGTGAAGTGAACTTGTCTCCTTGACTAAGCCAATAGTTATATCATTGAAGAAAGAGTATGCTATCTCACCATGTGCGATCGTTCTTATCCCAAGAAGCTAGCCTTTCAATATTTGGAGGACCTCAGAAATGAGTTTGAGCGTGTTAATGGGTCTCAAATCGAAACTGCTGCTAGACCGTATGCATTCATCAAATTCGGTATGCTGTTCTTGCTAGTAATGAACCCTGTTTTTCTCATAGTTACTTTGTGACTTATGCTTTGCCTCTACGCTTGATTTTGTTTCTTATGTGTATGTTTATGTTTTTAAAGATACTTTCATACAGAAAACAAAGAAACTGTACCAAGACACCCGTACTCAAAGGAACATTGCGAAATTGAATGACGAGCTTTATGAAGTCCACCAAATTATGACTCGCAATGTTCAGGAAGTTCTTGGCGTTGGTGAAAAACTGGACCGTAAGTACTTTTGTTTAAAGTGCAGTATTTACTGGCAGAACTTTTTCTGGTTTTGGCTGAGTCCGGTTTAACCTTGTGATACTATATACGGGAGTGCATTTTTTGATATTACATACTTTCTAGCTTTATAATTTTATAATTTTGGTGCTTCCACTACAACATTTTCTGAGGACCTACTATGTTTGAGAAAGATACTTTGGGCGAACTATACTGTTTGGATATCATTAGAAGAGCATGCGCATGTTTTCTTTTCTTTTTTTGTTTTTTAATAATTTTTTTGTTTGACCTGCAAACCTCTCTCTGACAGCCATCTCCTGGTTGTGATGCAGAGGTCAGTGAAATGTCCAGTCGGCTGACATCAGAATCACGTGTTTATGCTGATAAGGCAAGAGATTTGAATCGGCAGGTAAATTTCATCCTAATGGTGATCATGTTATTGCAGCTTTTCCTCCTACACAGCATGCCTTGTGTTTATTGGCTAAATTGAGCTTCCTCTTGTTGCTTGTGTTATTGAGATGTTAGGAGGGGAATTTGTCATTACGGTTTGGAATTAATCCTGTTTATCAATTGTCAAGAAATTATGAGCGGTTTCTGAAAAAAGGCGGGGATAGGGTAAACAGGAAGCCTGCTTTTCTGTTTGGGGTTTCTTGTTTTCATAAGCTAAATCTTATTTCTTGTGTCTATCTGGTTTAGGAGCTCAACAATTGGTGTTCATAATTATCCATATGTTGCACAATCATGAATGACAGTCTCATGCAGTTGATTGCATTTACTTATTTCATCATCCTTTAATGCAGGCTCTACTCCGAAAGTGGGCCCCTGTTGGAATCGTGCTAACAGTGGTCATACTTCTTTTTTGGATCAAAACAAAGATATGGTGATTACTCACTTCTTGCGGTGTTGGCGGTGCCTGGTGTTGTGGGTTTCTCTTCATTTAGCTGTTTCATGGCGAGAGTCCGTATTTCAAGAGTGTTCGGCAACGACTCCAAGCAAAGATTAATCACATGCCAAGGATAAATTTAGTTTCTGTTAATGGAACGATGTGCTTAAGTGGATCTGTGGAAGAGAGCCCCTACCTGTAAAACAGGTTAACATGAAAATATATGTTTAGGCAGAAGTTTAAGCCTTTTGAGGAACTTTTATATTCTGCGGAATATCTGTTCATCTATATTTATCAACTGCCTACCATATTATATTAGCTTCATTTTTAAAATTCATGGTGTTATTCATGTCATTATCCGTTTCTATTCGATTGTTCTCTCTTGATAGGAACTTGGCCATTTAGTTGTGATCGGGCTATTCCCCACGGTCTGATGCAATTGTCTCGACGGGAATCATGTTGATGTGCCTTTTTGGCCTAGATGGTTACTGCCCAATTTGTGTTTATTGACAAGTGTTATTTTTAAGCTCTACAGATTTTGCATTCATCTCGTATTAAATTGTTTCTGTGATGCATTAGCATACAACTTGCACGATTTCGAATGCGAGACTGAGGTGATCTTGCTACTTAGAGGGAGTATAAGCAAGCTTTATAGAAAGACTTCAACAAAAGTAGGCACAATTGCTATAATTTGGGCCAAGAAATCCAGAACATATGTTTTGGACTCTTGGCTCCCTTGTGAATACAAAGTGAGCCTTGAAAAGTAGACGATGAACTCAATCGCTATAAGGCAACTCGTTCACTTATAAGGTGAAAACAAGATAGAAGAATTGTGGCCTCCGAAGCTTATGGAGTCTGCTTGAGAATCGAAAATTTAATTGCTTTATATTACGTTGGAAAATAAAATTCACTTAGATGTATTTTGATAATTTATTACTCTTCTCTCTTTTCATCACCTCTTGAATCATGTCTCTTCTTTTATTTCTTCCTTTTTCTCGCTCTCCAACATTTTTTTTGGGTAGGTAAATAATTTTATTAGAATGGGAAAAGAAGATAGCACTGGAAAATAGCACTGGTAAATCAGGTTGGGTCGGAGTGATGCTCCGTACAACAAGACAACCACTCGAAACAGTCTAGAAAAAAATAAATAAAACAAGTTCTAAACGAACAGGTTCGCTGAAGAAGAGCATGTGTATCTGACCCTAAGTGAATCCCAAAATAAGTCAAGATCATGATTACCTATCTCATTCAAAGTTCTAGACTAAAAAAGCCATTCTCTCGTCCGAAGGTAGATGGAATGTTTGAGAAACTCACGATCACAAAGTTTTTCTTCAAAGATCACTTGATTTCGATGTAACCAAATGCTCCAAATAGTAGACCCGAAAAGTGAAAACCAAACATTCCCCATCATTCCTCCCTTAAACATCGCACACCAAAGTGACAAGGCTGAATCTAAAGTAAAAAACCCTGACCACACAATGTTCGAACGTCCCTAACATTGTCTTTCTCTTTTTCTCTCACATCTCTAACTTCCTAAGTAAGTTTCTTCTTTCTTTTTTTTTGTTGAAAGATCGAATATCATCCTCTAATTGTCCAAAAAGTTCAATTAACCCCTCTTATTTGAAATTGATTTAATAAGCACCTTTTACTTTTTAAAATGAGGCAATTAGCACCTTAAATAACACTTCATCATGATATATAATATCGAGATTCATTCAAAACCAGCCAACGAGTACCACCGCCCTCTGCACCTCGAACTCCTCATTCCATGAATAAAGACCCTTTCCAAAACTCATTAAAAAAAAAATTAAATATCGAGATTCATTGTAGGAGTTGGAGAGTGAAACATGTACACGAGATTATTTGCGATTATTTTTGTTCTCCTGTTTCTATTACATGAGCGAGAGATTTCCTCCTATGTCGCCTAGTTTAATTATTGGTGAAGAGATTGGTATAATTATACATGTTCTGAGAGAATATGGAGGACACTAGAATATCCCCCGATCCTGAGATTGTTGTCAGTGAGAGGGAGAGTGGTTCCTTGCACTTCCTTTTGGCATTGGGCAGCGACGCCGACGATTGTCTCTGCAACAATTATAATGTGAATGCTAATACCTCTAAACAACATTGCTTTAGAAGTTAGCAACTGTTCCGTCATTTGGTTGTAGTAGTGATAACAGTGTGTCAACACCTCCTTCTCCCGAGGGACTCGCTTTTGCTGATCGAGCTTGAAGAAGATCAGATCATCCGTGTCTATGATCTCGGACAGCACCTTATCGGCTGTCGTCAGGGCAAGATCTTTGAATGTCTTGAGTTCAGGTACGTAGAGCACAAGGGTTTTTGGTTTGCGAGCAGATTGTGGTTACGTCGGTCTTTGTTATGGCTGAAGAGGGTGTGAAGAAGAGGGAGCCTAGGAGGAGGAGTATTGCAAGTATGGCACATGAAGAGTTTGCAATTGGAGAGGCCATTGTTCTGTCTTTAAAAAATGGTCTTAAGAGATTGATTTTAGTGCTTGGGAATAGGAGGTGTGGTTTGCTTTTGTATTGCAATAATGGTTTGTTTTTTTGGTAAGTGAAGTATATTGATAAGATAGTTACAAGTAGACATGCAGAAGGGAGCAGCCTACAGCCAAAGAAAAACATGGCATGCCCAGAAAAGCAAAAACCAGAGGCCACCCGATGGAACAAAGTGCAGAAGAAAAGACCTAGATCCGAACTAACACCCTACGGTTGCAGAGACTCCAGAAAAAGGATTAAGTCTTGATAGCCAATGTCCTTCGTTGACTTGCTCCATAGTATCCACTCATTAGCATGGAAGCAGATGGAGTGCGTTAAGAGATCTCGAAAGCAGTTAGTGTCATCGAAAATCGCCCGGTTTCGGAGAAGCCAAATTCCCCACATGACAGCACCGAAAATTGCATTCCAGACCTTAACCAGCATGCCACCTTTTACCAATTCAAGCCAAAGAGACAAGGAGGTGCTCATAGAAGATCCTATACACCAGCTGATTCCTAACTTCTTGGCGAAGTAGTTCCATACACGCCAAGAGAACGGGCAATGGAAAAAGAGGTGAACGCACGTTTCGTCTTCAGTACCGCAAAGGGGACATAGACAATCCCAAGGCTCCAGCTGGTGTGCGCGAATGAGCCTGTCGCGCGTTGGAAGCTTCCCTTGGAGTGCCAACCACAGGAAACACTCCACTTTGGATGGGATTAGGCGAGACCACACTTGACCCAACTCGGCCACTACAGGGGTAAGTACAGCGTTTGAAGCGTTGATTTTGTTGAGCAAGCCCTTCACGGAGAAGACGTTGTCAGGAGAGCCCGTCCAGATGATCATATCCGGTTTATCAAGCAGCGAGAAGGGGTCGAGCGCGAGAAGAAGGCTTGCCTCCGCCTCTTCCTCCCATGCACGCAACGACCTTTGCCAAGTAAGGCTCCAAGTCCATTGAGTTCCAACGTACGATCCGCAGTCCTTAATGCAGCAATCTTGTTGAGAAGAGACAGAGTAAAGCCTTGGGTACAGCTCAATGAGGGGTTGTCCATCTAACCAGGGATCATTCCAAAAAGAAAACCTTGCTCCATCACCTAGGACAAGGCGCACATCCTCACGAAAACTATTAAAAAAATCCACATCATGAACTAGAGAGCAGATGGAAGCCCAAGATCCATTCCCACCGGCAAGGGGAAAAGAGAGGGTGCCAGTGGGCCAATGATGGTGGATGGCTTTAACAGTTTTGACCCAGATTGATTCCGGCGATGCCAAGAATCTCCAGAACCACTTAACAAGTAGAGATTTGTTCTTTAATCTAAGATCAGCAATCCCTAGTCCACCTTTATCACATGGTTGAGTGACTAACCTCCAATTAGCTCTCGGTGTCTTTGATACTGCCTCTCCGCCTGACCACAAGAACCGCCTCAGTTTTTTCTCAATAGTTCGGAGCACACCTGCTGGGATTTTATAGATGGAAATGAAGTAGACAGGGAGGCACGACAGTACCGACTTTATAAGGATGATGCGACCACCGAAAGAAAGCAGGTTCCCTTTCCAAGAGGCAAGACGATTATCAATCGAGTCAATCACAGGTTTCCAGTATTTGATCCTTGTCATGTTACAACCTACCGGTAGGCCGAGATAATTAGTTGGCAAGGAGCCCCATTTACACCCCCAGATGTTCACCGAGCTTGCCACTTGATCCTCCGTGACATTTACTCCGAAGAGACTTGACTTCTTTGCATTCACCTCGAGCCCAGAAGCTAAGCTGAAGATGGAGACGATGTGCTGAAGGTTGGACAGGCTTTCCTCGCAGTTAGCAGAGAAGAGGAGAGTATCATCGGCAAATTGAAGCAGATGATGTGAATTGCCGTTTGGAAGTTGCACCCCTTTGACGATATCAAGGTCAGCAGCTCTCATAATCATTCCACGTAGGCCTTCCGCAGCGATGATAAAAAGGAATGGCGAGAGTGGGTCACCCTGTCTCAAGCCGTGGTGCATCTTGAACAGTTTGGTCGGGGACCCGTTCACAAGTACAGAAGCTGTGGCACTCCGTATGCAGCTGTTAACCCACCTCCTCCAATTAGGACCAAAACCCATCGCTGTAAGGGTATCATTGAGATAGTCCCAATCCAAACAATCGGAGGCCTTCTTGAAATCCAACTTGAGAAGGATGCCATCTTTTCGTGTATTCTTTAAGTAGCTGATGATTTCATTTGTGGTCATGATGCAATCAACAATGTTTCGTCCTTCAATGAAGGCTGATTGTTCTGCTCCTACCACCTCATGAATGACCGACTTCAGACGGCTGGCCAAGACCTTGGCAATGATCTTGTATAAGCAACCCACAAGGCTTATAGGTCTGTAGTTGTCAAGTGAAGGTTTCCCTGGAGCTTTTGGTAAGAGGGCCAGGAAGGAGGAAGCTGCGAACTTATGTAGACTCCCAGTAACGAAGAAGTCCTTGACAAAAAGGAGAATGTCATCTTTGATAATATCCCATGTTCCTTTGATGAAGTTCAGATTGAATCCATCCGGCCCTGGCGCTTTGTTTCCGGAGCAGTTCCAGATTGCACATTTGATCTCTTCATTGGTGGGCATCCCCGTAGTTTGGCATATTTAAGGCTCGGCCCCCCGTTTTTTGCAAACCGATTAAAAAATCCCTACTGTGCAAACTAATTGTACAATTTTCCCCCTCTCGCCGGAATCGGCGTTTTTTCCGACGATAAGGCAGGGGAAAAGACTAAAATGCCCCTCTACTAAAAAACAAAAAAAATAAAAAAAAATTAAACCACCGAGAACACATCTTCTTCTTCTCAACTCATAAACAAACCACAAGAACACATCTTCAAACAGTTTCTCCAAATACAAATTTGCAGCAATTCACATACCCAGAAAGCAATTAAACCAAAGAATTAACACAACAACCAAACAAATTTCCTGACAGTGCATTAAGTCGCCGGGAGGGAAGTTCGCCGGCCAGGGAGTCGCCTCATCGGAGCTTGTCTTTGAGCTATTGGACGAAATCCTAGGCCACTCTTTCTCCTATCCCCGACTGCCTCTAACCGCTTCGCTGCCGTCTCCCCTTCTACCTCCATCCGCTTCTCCCCCTCCCGAGATCTGCCTTTAGTCCGAAAGGGTCCAGATGGGTTGTGTACAAGCTCCCAAAGGAAGCCGGTGGGGTTGCCGCCTCTGGCGACAAGAAGAAGAGCGTGGAGACGTACAAGATCTACATATTCAAGGTTCTGAAGTAGGTCCACCCGGACATCGGGATCTCCTGAAAGGCTATGAGGATTATGAACTCCTTCATCAACGACATCTTCGAGAAGCTCGCCCAGGAGTCCGCCTGCCTCGCGAGGTACAACAAGAAGCCTACTATCACCTCCCGGCAGATCCAGACCGCGGTTCGTCTCGTCCTCCCTAGTGAGCTTGCGAAGCACGCCATTTCCGAGGGGACCAATGCGGTTACCAAGTTCACTAGCGCTTGAAGATCTTGGCGTTTTAGTGTTAGGGTTTGATTTAATTTGCATATAACGACTGTGCTCTGCCTTTTTACGATTTAGTAATCGAGATTACTACTTGTTTGAAGCCCAATTTCATGAATTAATTTAATTTTTTTTTCTAATTCGTTAATTAAATTATTCCAAACCATTGGCGTCTGCGGTGGGGAAAGAGAGAGGAAGAGAGGAGAGGAGGAAGTTTTTTTTTGTTTTTTAGTAGAGGGGCATTTTAGTCTTTTTCCGTGCCTTATCGCCGGAAAAAATGCCGATTCCGACGAGAGGGGGGAAATTGTACAATTAGTTTGCACAGTAGGAGTTTTTTAATCGGTTTGCAAAAAATGGGGGAGCGAGCCTTAAATATGCCAAACTACAGGGGGCCAAATGTAATTTACTCATTATGAAAATTAGTTTAGATGGCACTATTTTAATTGTTTGATTTTGGTAGTCCAAGTCCAACACCAAATTATGGAATAGTATTAAGTTTTTTTTATCCATATATTAGATACGTCCCAGATCTTTTTTCCAACACACATTTTTAGTAAGTGTAATGGATATTCCAAAAACTCTTTTCTCTTTCTTTCTCCTCTCCTAACTACCATCTACATCCATTTTCTTCCTTTCATCTCTCTCCCCTCTTCTCCAAACTTTTCCTCCTTTTTCTATTTTTTCTTTAATGTTCAGCAATAATTACTAAAAAAGTGATGACTTTTTTTTGCCATTTTGGTGTCCCTAATTATGGTCCTATAATTAATAATATTATCTGCTAATAATATTATTACCTTTTAATTAATAAAATAGATAAAAGATCAACATCATTTTTGTATTGTGTTGTATAGTATAATAATTTATCTTACTCATTGCTCATCTTAAGAATTTTGTCTTGTTTATTTAATAATTAAAATTAGGATAAATTATATTTAGTTCTCTCTAGTTTAACATATTTAACTTTGACCACTCCTGTAATTCGCAAATCGATTAAAACCATCTTCTAATATGCCAAAATTATACTCTTTGGCCCTTGAATTCAGAATCGGTTTTTTTCTTCGACGAGGCACCATGTAAAATGAAAAAAATATTCCTGGCATAAAAAAATATTCTCTCTCTTTTCTACTGTCTCCATTCTCTTTCTCCTCCTCTGCCCTCATCCTCCTACTCCTTCTATTCCTCCCTCCTCCTCCTCCACTTTCCTCCTCCTTCTCTTTCTCCCTCCTCCTCTCAGAAGGGAGAGTCCAAAGGAGGAAAGGAGGAGGAGAGAGAGGAGTCCGGAAGAGGAAATGAAGAAGAGGGAGGATGAAAAAGAGAAAGGTGGAGGAGGAGGGCAAAGGAAGAAAGGGAAAGAGGAAGAGGGCGGAGGAGGAAGAGGAAGGAAGACGAGAAAGGGTAATCCAGAGAAAGATAGAGAAGAAGGAGAGGAGGAGTTCGAAAGAGGAGAGGAGGAGAATGAGGAGGAGGAGGGGGTATGAGGAGGAAGGTTGAGAAAGAGGAAAGAGGAGGAGGATGGAGAAGGAGGGAGGCAGAGGAGGAAGGAGGAGGAGAGTGGGGAGTTTGAAAGAGGAGAGGAGGAGAAGGAGGAGGAAGAGTGCGGAGGAGGAGAGGGAGGAGGAAGGTTGAGGAAGAGGGAATATGAGGAGGACGGAGGAGGAATGAGGCAGAGGATGGAGGAGGAGAAGGAAGAGGAAGGAGGAGGAGGGAGGAGAAAGGTGTAGGAGGAGGGCAGAGAAGGAGGGAGGAGGAGGGAGGTAGAGAAGAGAGAAGGAGGAAAGGGGGGAGTCTTAAAGAAGAGAGGAGGAGGAAGGCGAATGAGGAAGAAGGTGGAGGTGGAGGAAAGTGGAGGGAAGGGAGGAGGAGGAGAGAGAACAAAGAAAGAAGAAAGTGTTTTTCAGATCAGGGGTATTTTTATCATTTCGCATGATCTCTCGTCGGAAAAAAATGTCGGTTCTGATTTCAGGGCTCAAAGAGTATAATTTTGTTATACTAGATAGTAATTTTAATCAATTTGCAAATTATAAAAGAGTCAGCCAAACTAGAGAGGCTAAATATAATTTACTATTAAATTATGTTAATTGAAACTTTTAGTAGTTCATTTCATATTTATTTAACATTAATAGTTTAAATTTTGTCAAAATTGGTTCAACATTAATTGAAAATATTATTTGTATAAGATTACATTTTATTTTTCAAATAAATATTATTAGATATAAAATTTTTTCCAATTTTTCTTAATGATTTTATACCTAACGGTAGATTGATATTTGGTCAATAATTAAGAAAGAGACAGAGAGAAATGGACTTTGGGATATCTAATAGAAACAAATTTTTTTAAATCTATTTATCAGTTATTATACAAATAAAAATTATTGTAAGTTAGTCGATAATTAATATGTGCATCGTTTACATGGATTATTATTTGTGTATAGATTATAATACACGAAAAAAATTTTCCAATCAACAAATATAACGTCAAAAGCCCATTTTTCTATTTGGAATAAACGTACCTCAATTGGGCCGGACTCCGGAGGGAAAGCTCCAATAACTGCAGTGGATAGCTCAAATAACATGCCTCTTGCCGGTGGAAAGCTCCTATCCCGGGCCCCACTTATAAGGTCAAACGTGGGACCCATTTCTTACAAGTTTGTCTTTAATTTATTAACAACGTAGCCCTGATCCTCTTCCCTCCCTATCCTTGGTTTTGAGCTTTTACTTGCTGGTGTTGTTGTCCCAGTTGCAACTCAAAACTTCTTTTGATCGTCTGAGGTACTTTTTTTTTTAATTTTTTCTCTTGAAAATGGGTTTACTATCTTGGACTTTGGTTTGTTTGTTCATCCCAGACAAGGATTTTATTTGTCTCAATCTTGTGACTTCAGCTCTCTTATGTCTTGGTTCTGTCACACAATTAGCTGCTTCAACTTCCATGTGTGTTGATGAGCTCGATGGGTTATTTTCCTTGAACTGTTTATTTATATTTTGGGTGATTTTTGTGATGCTCCATGGCTCAAAGTTTGCCCTTTGCACTGTTTTTTGGTCACTAATGGTGTGTCTTCAATCAACAAGTTATCAACTTTGTTGTACCTGGAAGAACAAACTAGGAATGGTTTGGAGGGTTTTTCTCCATCGATGTATTCGTAGAGTGCCCGATTGGAGAAGCAATTTTAAAAAGAATAATCTTGCAGTCTCATTTTGTAAGATTGACAAAACTCCGTCATTTTGTGGGATAGTTTGGTGAGACAGAGTCCGATCCTTCCCGGATTCATATCATGGCTAAATACTGGTGTTAAGTATCCAAACTATTGATGATGGTGTTCTTCATAGATGAAAAGTTGATATTTTTGTGCGATTTTGTACTAGTTTTAATTATCCAGTGTCATGGAGGATCAGCCTGTGAATATTAACGAGTTTAAAGAGCTAGCTAGACGAGCGCTTCCTAAAATGTACTATGACTTCTATGCCGGAGGAGCAGAGGACCAGCATACTTTAAAGGAGAACGAGGAAGCATTTCGCAGAATTACGTAAAGAACCGGGCCTTTTTGTCATTTCTGTTAAGATTGGGATATCAATGTTGTTGATTTATTTACAAACTTATGCAGGTTTCGGCCTAGAGTTCTTGTGGATGTTAGTAGAATCGACATGTCGACTATTATCCTGGGTCACAGAATCTCATCACCAATTATGATTGCTCCAAGTGCTTACCATAAGTTGGCTCATCCGGAAGGTACGGCGTTTCCAGTAAGTATCATTCCTTTACGCTATTTCCGAGTTTCCTACTCATGCTGTTTGTTGTTAGTGCAGGTGAGGTTGCAACTGCCAAAGCAGCAGCTGCATGCAACACGATCATGGTAAGGTGGACGTGAAGCTTCCCCTTATGTGTGGCCCAAGTTATTGACCTTATATTTTACTTCAGATTTTGTCATTTATGTCCACCTGCACTGTGGAGGAAGTTGCTTTGAGCTGCAATGGCGTGCGATTCTTGCAATTATATGTAGTCCCTCTCTTTCAATTCTGTGATCAATTTCAGTTATAGTGTTTCAGGAGTAACAAAGTTTTTGCTTTCTGAGTAACATTTTTCTTATCCTTGGGTGATAGATTTATCGGAGAAGGGAAGTGACTGCCGAAATAGTGCAGAGAGCCGAAAGAAATGGATACAAGGCTCTTGTACTAACGGTGGATGTTCCAAGGCTGGGAAGGAGGGAGGCCGACATTAAGAACAAGTGAACTCATCCTCCCCCTTCCTCCCCAGTTTATACGTTTCGCTCACTCCTCTTGCCTTTATGTGCCTTCATTTCTTCTAAGTAGTCCACGCATTAAGAAAGTTTGGTTCGCACACCTACACATGAAATAAAACTGCACTGATCTTTGAACCACTCTTAATGGTTCTGCAGAATGGTTGCACTACATTTAAAGAACTTTGAAGGACTCATAGAAACTGAACTTGCCACAGTAAGTTATCCCCACCCTGATTAGTCCATCTAAAATTTTCATATGCTAGAAGTTTCTAGTTGTTTGGAAAAACTTTAAATCCCACATTGTCTCGGCTTCCAAAGAGTTCGTGGAAGGATTTAGCTTGTGTATAAGTTATAACAAGCCAATTAATATAATTTCATTGCACGTTTTTTTCATCATCTGCTCGTTGCACATCATTCATACATAGACCAAGAATGTTCACTGAAATTGAATGAACAACTTTTGCAGGATGAAGGATCGAACATAGAAATATTTGCCAATGCCATCTTTGATGCCACTTTCTCGTGGAAGGTCTGAAATGCTGCCTTACCTTTTCCGCATTTAGATTTCCTTTCCAGAATATTTTCTGTAAAAATCTTTGTCTTGTGTGCCCTCTGCATGAGAATCACATTTATGTTAGTAAAGGCTAATGGAAAATACTTAAAAGTCTGTGACAAAACGTGCAGGACATAGCATGGTTAAGATCTATTTCAACCTTGCCAATTCTTCTCAAGGGTATTCTCACTCGTGAAGATGGTAAGATCCAAGCTCCTTATAGTCATTGTCCAGTCCTTATATTCGGAACCTTCCCATTCAATAAGATCCAAAGTTGAAGAATATTGCCACCAAGGAAAAAAAAGAACCAAGGCAACTGATATGTGATCAGGAGGGAGCTAGAATAGACTGAAATCGATGGAACTTATATTTTCTGATCCTGCTCCATGGGAAGAATACCATTCAATTATAAGATTTGTATGTTTGCAGCAATCAAGGCGGTAGAAGTTGGTGTTGATGGGATTATTGTCTCTAACCACGGAGCTCGTCAGCTAGATTACAGTCCAGCAACTATTACTGTTCTTGAAGAGGTTACCTTTAATTCTGATATAGGCATAACTTAACCTGGCAAAGTTCTTCAGAATAATGTTCAAAGCTGACATCAACTTTTGTGACCATCATTTTCGAACAATCTCATCAAGTATAGATGAGCCGCTCTGAAACAAGCTATTATCTCATTGACGGCAGGTGGTTCAAGCTGTTGGAGGAAGGATTCCTGTTCTAATGGACGGAGGAGTAAGGCGAGGAACCGATGTCTTCAAGGCCTTAGCCCTCGGCGCACAAGCGGTCCTTGTAAATTGCACCGACCCAAACCAACTATTCTGAATTGGTACAAACACAACCTGATATCCTCCTCTCCCTGATGACACAATGCAGGTAGGAAGGCCGGTGTTGTTCGGTCTGGCAGCCAAGGGAGAGTCTGGGATTAGGCGGGTGATGGCGATGCTCAATGAAGAGCTTGTGCTTACTATGGCCCTCTCTGGCTGTCCTGCTCTCAAGGATATTACAAGGAGCCATGTCCGAACCGAGCAGGATAGACTCCGATCTGCGATCTGATGTCTGGAAGATACTATACCTCTTCAATAAATCACATTATACTCACCCTCATGACCTGTTGTTGTTAACTTACGTATGTTCGGAGAGACGTATATTTCAAATTACATCTCGAAAAATATATATGTCGTGAAGGCAACCACATTGTTAGCGCTTTGTCCAAGCTCGAAATCCTTTAGGATTTCTCTTTTCGCTTTCGTATTCTGATATTTATGGTGATAACTGTAAGGGAGTGACCCTTCCCTGCTGCGTGTGCTGATTTTTCGATTGCTTAGCGTCGATGCATGTCATAGGATAGACCAACAGAAATTTTCTGCAGCCATCAGGCCCATTAGGCCAAAAGTCTGGACCGGCAGGACCACATGAAGGCCCAAACATTTGGGCCGGAAGTACATTCGAGAGGCCCAAATAGAAGCCCGGTTGCATAGGCCAGGATTACCATCATCAATGATTATGGCCAACCATAGTACGCATTAGAAGGTACCAATACAAGTTGCATGTACTTAAAAGACATCATTGAAAAATTTACGATTAAATAGACTCCAATAGTATTGAACTCGAGACAAAAAAATTTAGCAAGTAGTAGAAGTGTCGCTACACAATTCATCTGATCTGATTCACTTCAAACTAACACTATAGCATCCCCACTATTCTTATATATTACCGAAAGAGAAGAACAGATGTATGTACAAAATTATAATACAACTCCTGATTGTAGAATTAGCTTTTATGGTTCCCTTGAGGACTTTTGGTGCTCATTTGAGGGAAAGAAGACAAGAATAAATGGAGGAGCAGGGTGACTCAACTAGCAGAGTTGCCTTTGTTCACGCCTTGGAGATCCATTGGAGAGTTTGTGATGCTCCCGACAGAACCGAGGGTCTGAGAACTCAGTTGCGGACTGGCTGGACAAGCATCCGGGTTACCAGTGCTCATCGCATGGACTACTCCCGAGCTCAACTGGGGGCTCACTGGGGTCCTCTGGCTCATCTGCTGCGGGCTTGGCTGCTGCAGGGGTTGCGGCTGCTGTGACGGTTGGCTCGGCTGTGTTATTCCACCAGCTGATGGTGACCCGACTTGGGACGGGGAAACAACACCCTGCATGGATGATGTGGCTTCTTGCTGCTGCTGTTGAAGTTGAAGTTGCTGTTGCAAATGCTGCTGCTGTTGCTGTTGTTGCAGCTGCTGATTCGTATACATGTTCATCCCTGACCCGAGCTTGGGTGGGCCCATAGGTCCCATTGCACTCCTTTGCATCGGGTTCATGTTAGCTCGATTCAGGGACTGTCCCAACATATTCAGGCCTGCAGAACCCGGGTGGACCTGCCTTCCGGCTTGCATACCAGCCAAGCCTGATTGATTCCCAACCAACATGCTCGTGCGGTTTTGAGCTTCCACTCTAAGTCTTGATGTGATAATAGCAGCTTGCTGTTGAGTGAGTTGACCAGAACGAATCAGCTGACTTATTGCGTTTATGTTCAAACTCTGACCGAGGTTCATCAGGTTTTGCCCCGAATTGTTTAAGCCGGTAGGAGCCATTGGCCCAGAGATACCAGGTCCCCCAATTCCCCCCATGCCTCCCATGCTCATTGCATTTCCCAAGCCTCCAAGGCCAACAATATTGTTGGGAAGGTTTCCCAGGCCCATCGCCTGTCCAAGTCCCATCATCATTTTCCTCTGTTGCATCGATGGCTGTTGTTGCTGCTGTTGCTGCAACGGTTGCATTTGGAGAGGAGAAGCTTTGTTGACCATGTGACCACCTAGCTGGATGTTTGAATTCTGGCCAAGAACATTCGAGTGAGGAAGCAGGTTTGACGAAAGAACCATGGGTGGTCTCTGGAACTGCGGATGCTGCTGCTGACTTAATGCATGCGGTCTTTGCAGGGGTGGCTGCTGTTGCAATGGCTGTTCCAGTTGTTGCGGACTTTGAGGCATATGTGACGGTTGAGAACTTCCAGGAGGCAACATTCTTGTGCTAACTAGCTGATTATATGGTGAACTAGATGCATTTCCACCAAGAGTCGGTCTAGCTTCAATGGAATGCTGGCTGGCAACTGCTTCACCAAATTGTTGAATCTCTAATGCCGAACTATTTGGTAGGACTCCTGATGCACTGAGCTGATTCGGGAGGCCTGCATGGACTGGTTTTGGTTGAATACGGTCCTCCACAATATAACCTTCGCGAATCATCTGCAAAGCAATGTGTCTAGCAGCCATTAAAAAAATAATAACTTATGTTGTCCAGAAACATAAAAGGGATTGTTAGATCATACCAGGGAGCAGAATTGTGCAGCAAGCAAATCTGCATAGTGCTGTAACATAATTCAGCAGATGAACATTAGGTCATGAAGCAGAATCGGAAATGCAATAGAAATGGTGAAAAGGGCACAATAAGCTGGTGCAAAGTTTTACATCTTCAAGAATTACAGAGCCAAGCCTCATATGACAAAGCTACATCATGTATTAATTTGATTGACGATTTACAAAGAGCATCCACACAATAGGAATAGGAACCCTGATGAAGAGAGAGAACTCACAATAATAGTGTGGTAATGCAAGGGGAATATACAAAACTGGACTCCAGTTTTCAATTATCAATTTTTTTTTATAAATAGTAATTGCAACTGTTTCTAGAATAAAAACCATGTATTCACAAGTGAACTTACAGCATTAGGCAGCGAAGGAAGATAATCCTCGGCTGATAGAACATCGCCATCCTCCACTTCCCCGTAATGCATAGCTACGGTACCATCACTTCGTTTCTCCGACATGACCATTCTAGTCTTTATTCTGGTGGCCGATGAGACAACATTCCCTACAGCAAAAGGAGTAAAGAATGGAAGAAAACAAATAAGCTACATGCAAAGTCTCAGAATTATGTTTCATTAACCAACCACAAACCTTGAAGTACTTGATCTGCCTGCATAAAATTTATAACTCTCATCTTGTAGACATTCATGCTACCACCAACAAGGGATTTAGACAACTTTGTAGCACTGGAATCATCGTTAAAATCCTCATTACTTGCTGCACCGAGACAAGCTACAAGATTGTAAGACGAATATGCATTGGGCTTTCTGACAGGATTGTCCTCAACTTTATGCTTTTTTCTGGAGATAAGTTGATGCCTGAAACAAACCCCGGAAACAAATTAGATGAGATCATGAAATTACATCATAAAAAAATGCCTAGCGAAAAGGATACAAATAAATTGATACTATGGATACAGGTGGACAGATACCTCATAGTCACCATTTCGATCTTTGTGAACCTTTCAATTGTTGCTTGATCAGCCATGTTTGGGGTGCCGACTGGAGAATTACTTGCATTGAATGGAATACTGACGTTACTAACACTCACGGGAGAACTAACAGCATTCATCGCAGGGTTCTTAGGAAGGGAATTTGATGTGCGCTTTGACGCTTGATGTGGGGGTTGCCGTCGCAAGTCACCAGCACTTGATGGCAGAGCACCACCAGTGGGGCCTGAGTTAACAACTGACTTCTCCTTTTGTGATGATCCAGGAGCAGAAGCAGCTGCAACTGCACCGAAGTGGGGTCCTCCCGAGCAGCTAGAAAATTCACC
>SOPF01021648.1:0-27503 GCA_012979155.1 Hypericum perforatum
GGGTTCTCCAGACTTGCCTCTCCCTTGAGTTTGGAAATTGCATCAGCATGAAAAACAAATCTCCTAGACGTTATCAGCCTGGTCCTCGGAACGCCAATGGCGTTTAAGTTTGTGAACTCCCTGGGGAGTGCCTCAGTATAGTGAGACCTGAAAATGGCAGCATTTGAGACATAGTTAGGGTACAGATGCTCACTTGCTTCAGGATTCAACCTTCTGGCTATGGAGGCCCATGCTTTGAGGAATGAAATAAAACTAGCTGCATCGGCAGCCATATGGGAAACCGCGGTACCAATCACCATTCCCCCACAAGCAAAGTTTGTCTGCTGGATCATTGTAACATGAGTACTCGGCACATCAGAACTTATCCCGAGTGGAAGAAACTGAACAAGTTGTCCAGCCTCAACTTGGTTGAAATGGTCAGGTAGAGGAGACTTGACTCGGGCTTCCACGTAATAGGTGCCCTGGTCATTACAATCAATAGAGACATTGTCTCTGATGGCTCCGGCCAGCGGGTAAAAATGTGTTAAGGCTTTGGATAAGGACTCTTTGAGTTGCAGAGTCCTTTGGGAGACCGCCAAATCGTCTACAATTTCATCCCCCGCTTCCTGGCTAAAGGGATAGACAAGGATAACATTGAAGGGGAAGGGTGGTACCAGTTGGTCTAACAAAGAAAGATTGTGAGTTTTGAGGTGGTCGACCGTTGGGGAGGAAGGTTTTATGCAATCTTTTGAAACTAGCTCCACTTCCATCTTCTTCTTCCTATTTTCACTAATATTGCAACTTTTATTTTTTCCAATACAAAATTAAACGATGGAGGTAGTTTGGATTGAACTCCTCTACCTCTTTGCTTCTTTATAGAACAAACTACAAAAGCATCGGCACTTGCAACAATTTCTTAAAATTTTAAAAATTTATAAATACTACATTTGACAGAAGCACTTGTCAAAAAATAATTTGTGAGTAAAATAATAATTCAAAGGATGCTTTAATGGAGAATAAATAATTTGTGTTATTATTGTGAGATGTTACAAAATTGTAACAATTCACATTAAAACTCTAAATTAGTATTTATTTAATTCATTTATTATTTTAACCACAACGATTTCCAAGAGATGACGCCGAAGCTAGATCTCAATTCAACAAACTGGCATAATCAAGTGGCAAGTTGAGACAAATTGGTGCTCGGATTAAGGAGGTAATTGATAATGAGGAGATGGGTTTAAGAAAGCCCTTGTTCGTTTGCATCAGCCACATGACTCCAAATGTGGGAATTGGATACTCTGGGGACATATAAAGTTTAAATCTCGGCCTTTAGATTAGAATATATTTCCAAAGATTCTGATCTAATGGCTATTAATCACCAAGGACATTTTTGACATTTATCCAAACCTAAAAACCCCAGCATTTAATAATCTCCTCCTTTTTAGCATAATTATCATTAAATGTCCCGTTTTTTTAAAAACTCAGCATTTAATAACTTCCTTCTTTTTAGCATAAGTATCATTAAATATCCCTTTTTAAGGAAAATTTAAAATTTAAATTCATAATTTATTTTATTTTCCAGTTATTTATTTTATCGTTGATCGTTGATAGTTTTTATAGTGTTAGGTCATCGGTTCAAAGTCTACATTAGTGGTTTGAAATCCTATATCAGTGGTTCGAAGTCCTACATTAGTAGTTCGAAGGCCTGCATTAGTGGTTCAAAGTCCGACATTAGTGGTTCAAAGTCTGACATTAGTGGTTCGAAGTCCGACATTAGTGATTTGAAGTCCTATATTAGTGGTTCGAAGTCTTCCATTAGTGGTTTGAAGTCCTCCATTAGTGGTTCAAAGTCCTATATTAGTGGTTTGAAGTCCTACATTAGTGGTTCGAAGACCTGCATTAGTGGTTCGAAGTCCTACATTAGTAGTTCGAAGTCCTACATTAGTGGTTCGAAGGCTTGCATTGGTAGTTCAAAAGCCTACATTAGTGGTTCAAAGTTCGACATTAGTGGTTCAAAGGTCTACATTAGTGGTTCGAAGGCTTGCATTAGTGGTTCAAAGGCCTACATTAGTAGTTCGAAGTCCTACATTAGTGGTCGAAGTCCTACATAAATGGTTCGAAGCAAAAGCTATAGTGGTTCGAAGTTCAAAATAGAGTTTGGGAAAAAATGTATTTACTAGAGAGAGAATATACGTAATTAATGGGATTAAGACTCAAAAGATGGATAGAGAAATCCATGATTAATGGGATTATGGCTAAAAAGGGGGAGAGAGAATGGTTTAAAGTGGGGTGGTTATTAATGGAGAGAGAAACTCTCAATTAGTGATTTAGGTTAATTGACTATATTAACCCTTGTCCCTATTTAGGGACAGCATTATATGTCCCCAGGGTATCCAAGTCCCCAAATGTGGGCCATCCCACTCGACACTCCCTTATCAATTAATTCCCCTTACCCCAAAGAAAACCAAACAGAATGTTCTTTTTTTTTGTGAAACAAACGGAATGTTCTTTAATGTTCACAATATTGTTAGCAAAGTTATTTAATATTGGTACTAGTATTATTTAATATTGGTATTATTATTATTTAATAATGGTAGAAATATTTTTTAATATTGGTGCTGGTATTCCTAAATATTGATATATTTGTTTGTCAATATTGATACTTTTGTAGTCAGCCATGCCAAAACCAAGCTTTTTGTGTCGAAAAATATTTCACGGTCGTTGGCGAAATATATCTCAAAGGAACTTGGGGTTGGTTTAACGAACAACCTTGGCAAGTACTTAGGAATGCCACTACTTCATGATCGGGTGACAAAAGTGACATACAATTTCCTCCTTGACAAGGTATACTCTAGACTTAGTGGTTGGTGTAGTGAAAAACTCTCCTTTGCAGGTAGAACCACCTTATCTCAAGCTGTTATCGCTGCACTTCCAACTTATGCTATGCAAACGACCAAGTTACCTTTCGGAATTTGTGATGCCATTGAAAAAGCACAAAGGGGTTTCCTTTGGGGGTCTACCTCGGACAAGAAAAAGCTGTACTTAATACCATGGGAGACTGTTTGTACTCCAAAACAAGTTGGAGGCCTTGGTATAAAAAGATTACGGGACTAAAATATGGCTATGCTTATGAAAATAGCTTGGGGACTTATTAGTGATAAGGAGGCACTATGGGTCAAAGTCTTATGGAAAAAGTATTTGAAAAATGATGATTGTAACCCTTCTTTTCAAACTCGTGCCACACATTCGCCTTTGTGGAAAGCTATTATCTCCATATGGCCGACGTTTATGAATGGGGTTAAGTGGAAGATTAGAGATGGATATTCTACACGCTTTTGGTTAGATAATTGGGTTCCATATTCACCACCTCTATCTGATATTGTTACTAAGCAAATTCCTGATCACTTAATACAAATGACTGTGGCGGATGCAACTGACGGGAATGGTGGATAGAACTGGAACCTAATTGAGCATTTCTTGCCTCACACTTCAATTTGTTTGATTGCAGGCGTTGCGGTACCAAGGGATGGACGCGAACCAGACTTACATACTTGGAAGTTGACGGATTCAAGGAGATTCTCAACTAAGTCAGCTTATAATTTGATTAGGGAGTCTAATAATAACAATACCCGATCCTTTTGGCTGATTAGTGCCTTGGATTGCGGAATCATCATGGAGATTGGATCAGGGGTTTTGCTTGTAACATGGGCATTTGTTCCAATGTCGAAGCAGAGCTATGGGGTGTCCTGTACGACCTTAGAACTGCCTGGAATATGCAAGAGAAACACATAATTCTCGAAGTCGATTCTAAGATTGTTGCGGACTCCATCCTATCGCCTGAACAACCAAACCTGCGATGCTCGTCTGTCCTCTTGGACATCAAGGAGATGTTATGCAGGGAATGGGAGGTCAAGACTCAACATGTGTACCGGAAAGCAAACGGTGGCACGGACTGGATGGCAAATCTAAATTTTAACTTACCTATAGGTTATCATATTTATGTCAATCCCCCTACGGGAATTATGGATATACTTTTACGTGATATTAGTGATGTCCCATTTCCTCGCTATGCTGTAACTTCGACTTAAGGCTTTAATTTATCTTAGAGGCTTTGCCTCTCATTTTAACTAAAAAAAATATTGATACTTTTGTTCTACAATATTGATATATTTGTTGTGTAATATTAGTACTTGTATTCTGCAATATTGGTTCATTATCTATTTGATCTGGCATAAGTATATTGTTTAGAAATAATAAACAAATATTAGCTGGAGAGATGTTCTTTACCCTTCTTATCACCGAAACTGTTGTTAATTTGTATAAAAAAAAGTATCTGTTGATCTACGTGATTGCAAACAGGTGGCGACTGCATTCTCCTAATTAAGGGTTTATTCATTCTTTCTCCTCCCCTGGTTTGGCCTACTAGGAAAAAATAAAATAGAGCAATAAGGTATTGTCGATCCCACTTACTCTTATGATGATAAATCACAGGTTTGGTTAGACATGATCACGTTGAGGCTAGAACTAGGCCAGCACTTTTATCACCACCGAGTCACTCAATATGAATATCGTAAATTTTGGAGGTGTTATATTTTTAGGAATTTAATTTTTGAATATTTTGTGAATTACTATTTTTTTGACATGATTTAAGGAATTACGTAATATATTGAATTCTCTTTTTAATTATTTTTTTAGTAACTGATTAGATACCATTATACGAATTATACTCTTATAATCTTTAGTCCTGGGCTATGCTTAATTCCCACTGAATTTTAATTGCTGGCGTAGATCTCGTGGAATAGATAGTTCACCATTACATTGCTCGAAGTTATTGTGAATATTAATTTACACAGTACCCAAGATTATTAAAAATTATCAAATAGATTTCCGGGTGTAATTTTTTTAATTAAATTTATTACATATAAGTTATTTTGATAGGCAAAATTTTTTTCCTTACTACAATTTGAGTCCGTGTCACTCCCCCACCTCACTCCACACCTTTGGTTGTATTCTTTTTAAGAGATGAAAGGTTTAGTTGGTTGCTGATATTAATATGGGAAATAGAATATAATGATGGGCCAATTAGCAGTGGGAAAAGAATTATTTTGAATGTAAAATAAGCATATTCGGTGGCATTTAATAAATCTGTGGGAGCCTTTTGCTTTCCTTTTCCTGATAAATGAAACGGTTGGCTGTCGATATAATGAAGATGATTGGTTAATGTTTGGCATGGATCACGTGGAATAGATATTTCACCATTACGTTGCTCGAAGTTATTGTGAATATAAATTTTATTTTGATAAAGTTCATAATTATCCAAAAATAACTTGTTCCGAATGAAGCCCACAATTTCAGCAAAAGAAATATTCAAATTTCAAGCTTAACAAACAAGCGGGTTTCGCCTCAAATACAAGGCCACACCCTTGGTTGTATTCTTTTTAAGAGATGAAAGGTTTACTTGGTTGCTGATATTAATATGGGAAATAGAATATAATGGTGTGCCAATTAGCAGTGGTGAAAGAATTATTTTGAGTGTAAAATATGCATATGGCGGCATTTAATAAATCTGTGGGAGCCTTTTGCTTTTTTTCCTGATAAATGAAATGGTTGGCTGTCGATATAATGAAGATGATTGGTTAATGTTTGGCGTGGATCATGTGGAGTAGATAGTTCACCATTACGTTGCTCGAAGTTATTGTGAATATAAATTTACACAGTACCCAGGATTATTAAAAATTGTCAAATAGATTTCCAGGTGTAATTTTTTTAAATTAAATTTGTCACATATAAGTTATTTTGATAGGCAAAATTTTTTCCTTACCACAATTTGATTATCCTTGTCACTCCCCACCTCACTCCACACCTTTGGTTGTATTCTTTTTAAGAGATGAAAGGTTTAGTTTGTTGCTGATATTAATATGGGAAATAGAATATAATGGTGGGCCAATTAGCAGTGGGAAAGTGATTATTTTGAGTGTAAAATAAGCATATTAAGTGGCATTTAATAAATTTGTAATTAATTGCAAAATAGTAAGTAATTAACATTACTATCGTGATATCATTTTGAGCGCAAGTACATTACATCTGTCGTGTCATTAATGAAAAGAGAAAAAACAATCTTACTAAGTAAACTCAATCATTAGATAGAAATCAACCAATAGTGTTAGATTAACTCGTGATGAAGTTGTTTTAAGTTAACTATGTCTTTAATTCTACCCAAAAAAAAAAGTTAACTATGTCTTTAGTTTGAGAACTTCCGAACACATCATTGTTGGAAGAGATTAGATCACTTGGTGATTGAATTGTTTTACTTTAACTAGATTTTGCGTTTGAGTACTTAAAAATGCAACACTATTTAGTATTTTTAGGAAAAGTTTTGCCACCTTTCAAAAACTCAAGTAGCTCACACTTGAATCAATAGACCAAGTAAACTCGATACCACGTGATTCTAGTCCCAAAAACTTTATGTATAGAAATTACCTCTGATGCCATCTCTTAAGCACGTTAGATTTTTAATTATTTTGCACCAAACCATCTGGGCCGTCCCCTCCGAATCGGACCCATCCAAGAATTGATAAACTAGTTAGGTATTCATATTTCCGGTCATTCTGATCTTAAACTGAAAAGAGTTCATTAACGTGCGAAGCAAGTATGTAACCTTTTCCAAACAGCTTTTCTATCTTAAGAAAATTCATAAATGTTAAATTTCTTGAACCACCAATTTCATATTTTATTATAATAAACTAGTTAATAAGCAACCCTAGCAATCTATAAATAAGTGTACATTCCCATTCTCCCATTTTAGGTTACAAAACCCTAAAACAAAACTCAAACACACCCAAAGCCCGCCATGGCAAAAATTGTTGAATAATGAATCAAACTAATGCAAGCGAAAAGCTTAAAAGCTCAAGCGCAAGAAGCCCAACAGATAAAAAGAGGAATGGTGTGTATCACATCAGAAATGTCAAGGAAATTTTCTTTGTTTATAAGGAGTTATTTTCCTTAACTATTCACGTGGTTAACCACCTCAAGTGGACTCACTACCAATTGCAAAGATAGTATTTTCGAGCATGTGCACGCGTGCACAAGCATGTGCGTATGGTGCATTGGGCGCCTTGATGTGCACTTTTCACTAAAGCAGTCCTCTAAAATAGTATGAAGGTACACAAATGCAAGATAATGATAAGAATATCTTGATAGTCCACCAAAGGAACACAAAAGATTGGTAGCCAGGCAGAAATAGATAAGAATGGTGCTCAGTAATCCCTCACCATTCAATCATCCTAGCAACATTTTCACATAATTCTAGCATTGGATATCTTATCTCCATCCCTTGTTAAGTCATACAAAAGTTCTGGGTATGACTATAGACACGAAGGAGATGATGAATGTAATAATTATACATCGTACCTTTAATGATAAAAATAAGAGTAAATTACATATGGCCCCTCTAGTTTGGAGTATTTAACATTGTTCCTCTTGTAATTTGCAAATTGGTTAAAAAGTCCCCTAGTATGGTAAAATTATACCATCTGGCCCCTCATGCCAGAACCAACATATTTTTCTAGCAAAGGGCCACAGGAAATGATAAATTTACCATTGGCCTCCCTCTTCCTCCTTCCTTCTCCTTCTCTTTTTGCGTCCTCCTTCTCTTCCTCCCCTTCTCCTCCTCCTCCTCCTCCTCCTCCTCCTTCTCTTCCTGCTTGCTAGATTGTGTTTGTTAATGCACTCCTTTAGGGTCTCGTGGTCAATAACTATAAAAGAGTACACAACAAAATCAGCAGGTTCACTTGTCACAAGTGGCAGGGAGGCAACTGCACAATATATTCTATTAGAGACATGAAGGAGCTTCCAGACCAATGAACGCAGCCTGTCATCCAATTTGCCCAAATCAATGAATAGCCTAATGGGATAGTCCAAATTATAGATCTTTTTAGGAGGCATAAGGAGGAGTAAGGGATTCTGTCAAGGGGTGATTTCAGTAGTATGGTCGTTGATCTTGATCTAATTTCCAATATAACACCATATGAACAACATCTTTTAAAACCCAAAAAATACAAGTGTTAGTGTACTATTCAAATATGAAAAATTACACTACTTTAGTGTAGACGAAACCAAGAAAATCACAACAATATTTAGATGATACAAGCCCATATCGGTAATTTCCTTGGGCAACATCCATAGCTATATCACGAAGCTCGAGTGCCTTTTGACCAACCTTAAATCCTACCTCGTGGAGCCAACTTCTCCACTACCATCATCATCTTCCTTGCTGACTAATAAAACCACAACCTTGACACCCATCGGGTCCTCAACTTCCTTGTCAGGCTGCCCACACGTTACCCCAAATAGTGCCATATGGTCCTCTCTGGGAACCACGACCTCGCCTTCATGGGCCTCCTCATTTTGGTTTGGTTTGGATTAATTTCTAGGATTTTGTAAGGTGGTGGAGGCACAATTTTTAGGGTTTTGTGAGGAGGGGGCAGAGGAGAAGAGGGAGGAAGAGCAGGGAGGAAGAGAAGGAGGAGGAGGAGGAAGGTGAAGCAGGAGGGCAGAGGAAGAGAAAATAGAAGGAGGAGGAGGAGGGAGGAGAGAGGGAGGAGAGAGTGTGTTTTTTAGCCAAGGGGTATATTTATCATTTCTCATTGTCCCTCGCATTAGAAATATGCCAGTTTCGACATGAGGGGCCAAATAGTATAATTTTTCCATACTAATAGAGCTTTTTAATCGACTTATAAATTATAGAAGGGCCATCATTAAATATTTCAAATTAGAGGGAGCCAGATGTAATTTACCCTAAAAATAAAGTCAATGCTTCTTCTTACTTGACCAAGTTTATGATATGGTAGATTACGATAAATAAATTTAAACTCACTAAGAAAGTTTGTAAGTTTAAATTTATTATTGAATCTAGAGTTTAACCCAAACTATAAATGTGAAATATGTGTGGAGACTAAAATGACCAAAGTACCTTTTCATTTAGTAGAAAGAAATATGGACTGAATAAAGAAATATGTTCATGTCTTGCCAACTTTAAAAAAGAGGAGAGGAAGATGAGTGTGTGAGCATTATTTTGTTGGTCATCGAATGGTGTGTACTTGATTAGGATCAAACTATAGTCGAGGTAAGTGTTGGACACTTTCTCCGTAAGACGAGATTGCCCCGTATATTTTTGTGCACTACGAGCTATGGCAATCGTCCCTAAGATACAACAACTATTTGGACATTTCCAAGAATGTTGCACACGTATCTCAAAACTTTTGGGCGAACCCTTATATACTCAAAACTTTCAGACTCGAGAGAGAGGGAGAGAAAGAACAACTATTGCTAATGAATGCTTATGCAATAAGTTATTGGGACAAAGTGAAATGACAAATGGAGCCTCCTATTTATAGTATGCCAATGGACATATTCAAAATGTCCAAAGGTCACCATTAAATACAAACTTCAAAAGTCATGTCTCGTTTTTATTTCTTTTTAATTAATTGTTAACCAATTAGTGCTTCTCATGCCAAAAGGCATATGAAGCTACTGCTTCATTTTCCAACAGACACCAACAATCCCCTACTTGGTTAACAATTTTGTCTACCATGAGTGACGACCAATGCATGCAGACTCTATTTGAAAGTTTTGATGTATTATTATTATATCGAGATAGGTAGCTTACGGCTTTGAACCTTCTCTAGTAATATGTTATCAGATTTATTCACTGTTCGGTGAACGCGATGTTTTGAACTATCATCTTTTTTCATAAACCAAGACAATAACATTTACACAATAATAACCCTAGTATATTTAGGTTCTCATGTTGTGTCCTTTTCGGCCATGGACCATATTTTAGATTCATAAGTATTTTCTTATTTGAAGCGGCCTCACTTCACACTTACATAGGTGATCTCCTATCAAAAGTATTTAGCCATACTCCATCTTTAACAAGGTATAAGAATCATTAAAAGCGTAATGCTTAACCTAGCCACACCTCTACAGGTCAGCACCTGGGCAGCTCTGAAAATGAGATAGGTTCCACATGATTAGCTAAACCCTCCATAACTTAGTTGTCTCGTTGAACCAAGTTTGGGATCTCCACTCATCATGGTTGAGTTACTGCTATGGATATCCTTTGGTATGTGGAATTTAATCCCATTCCTCTTACTGCATTGTACATTTAATCTCGATTAACTCCTTTCATAAAAGGATCAGCTAAATTTTTCCAGGACTTTACTAGAGTTCAATTGTCTAATGGTGTTATGTCTCTGACCAATATGTCGAGACTTACCATTGTACATTGTACTTTGTGCTCTCCCTATTATAGACAATGTATTAATACGAGAAGTACTAGCTTTTCCACAACATGGAATATCCTCAAGAAAGTTTTTGAGCTATTCAGATTCTTTCCTAGCTTTGTGTCTTGCTATAAACTCTGACTCCATATGGGTCGAGCTATGCACGTTTATTTTAGAGGACTTCCAAGACACAGCTCCTCCTCCTATAGTGATTATGTATTCACTCGTAGGTTTGGAGTCCTTGGTATCTGATATCCAGTTTGTGTCACTATATTCTTCTAATATAGCTAGATATTTAGTATAGTGTATGCCTTGGTTTATAGTATGCTTTTCAGAGCTAGCTAGTGACCCTTTTCTGGATTACTTGTGAATCTACTAAGCTTACTAACCAAGTATGCAATATTAGGATGAGTGTAGTTTGTTAAATACATCAAGCTCCTAATACTTTGTGCATACCTCAGTTGAGATATTGGGTTCCCTCGGCTAGAGTCTTAACTAGAGGTTTTTCATAACCTTCGAATTTCTTGAGCACGCTTTCCACATAGAGAGATTGTGTCAAGGTTCTTTCGTTGGCTTTCCTAGAGAGCTTTATCCCTGTATGATGTCTACTAGACCCATATCTTTCATGTCAAAGCAGTCCTTTAACATGTTCTTAGTTTTCACAATAATCTCTTTACTGCTTAATTGGTAAGTCATCCACGTAGAGACATATAATTATGTAAGCTTTTGGTGTGCCTTTAATGTAATCACATTTATCGCACTTGTCGATCTTAGAGCTATTTGACAACATCATTTTGTCAAATTTCTTGTGTCATTTTTTTGGCACTTGTTTTAGCCCATATAGTGACTTGACTAGCTAACATACTTTATGCTCTTGACCAAGAGCTCAAACCCTTTAGGATACGTTCCTTAATTCTACTTAGGCTTAGGTACTTCGACCTTTACTAGTCACCCCCATACTTTAAGGTAACCATAGGAATGTTTTTTTTTCTTTCCATAGCTTGTATGGGATTTTGTCCATTTTTCTTGTGTGGTAACTTTTTTAGAATGAGCTGAGAGCTCAGCTTCCCTCCATATTTTTTGGGATAAGCCCGAGATAATCAACACTGTATTAATCATCTCCTTAAGAGTTTGATTTTGGCATTCAGCCGCACTATTCAAATGAGGCGAGTATGGAGCAGTCATTTGACGAACGATGCTGTGTGCTTGACAGAGTTCTTCAAACGAAGCTACAGATGGAGTAGTCATCTGACGAATAATGTCGTGCTCTCGACCGAGTTCTTTAAACAGAGCTACATATTTTTCTCCTCGATCACTTTGGATCATTTTGGTTTTTCACACTGAGTTAATTTTCAACCTCACTCTTATACCTCTTAAAGGCCTCAAGAGCTTCTTCTTTGTCTTTAGGAGATATACGTAATAATATCTTATGCAATCATCGATAAACATGACAAAGTATATCTTTTTGCCTTTAGTTTGCACGTGCTTCATATCCGTATGAACTAACTCAAATGTGTGGTACTTCTTTCTACTAAATGGAAAGGTGCTTTGGCCATTTCTACCTTCACACATGCCTCACATTTATCGAAAGGGTTGAACTTTAGATTTGGTAATAAATTTAAACTTACTAATTTTCTTAGCAAGTTTAAATTTATGTGTCCTAATTTATCTATCATAAATTAGAATACTCAGCCAAATAAGAAGAAGCTTTAACTTTATTCCGACCATTAAAGGTACAGCATACAGTTATTACATTCATCTTAAAGAGCCCCTTTTCTAGGTAACCCTTGCCTATAAATTGACCCATTTTTGGTCGTACAAATTATCAAATACAAACTTAAAAATGGCTTTGCTTAACAGTGAGCCAAAAATTAAGTTCTTACTTAATAGCTAGCTTCAGGACCACCTTGCCTAGTTTGACGATGAGAATATCCCCTTGTCCAAGCAAATGTACCAGGTAGCTCATGTGTCCCTTCTCTCAGACTATTCAACAGGATGGCCTCAAACACTATGACTTCCAAATCTATCTCGGATAGGTCTTCAGCTAGGTTGGCCATTCCTTTATCATCTTTCTTCGGCTGGCGATAATCCTTTACCATATGGCCAAGTTTTTCGTAGTTGTAGCAATCACCCTTGATCTTCTTATTCTTGGGCTTTTACTTTTCCTGCTTATCCCCAGAGTTCTTCCTCTTCTTGACACCTTTTCTCTCGGTGAGGTTCAGGGTAATCTCAAAGGTAGTCTTACCTTTCTTGACTTTAGACTTTTGGTTATCTTCCTCGATCTGAAACCTCACGATCAGGTCTTCTAGGCTCATGTCCTTCCTCTTATGCTTGAGGTAGCTCTTGAAGTCCCTCCAGAGCAGTGGGAGCTTCTCGATCATCATAGCCACTTGAGTTGCATCCCTTCGACTTAGATCTCATGAAGGATCAGTTGTAACTCTTGCACTTGGTTGATGACCTTCTTGGAGTCTACCATCTTGAAGTCGAGGAACTGCCCGACAATGAATTTCTTTATCCCAGTATCCTCTGTTTTGTACTTCTTCTCAAGTGAACTCCACAGCTCCCTAGCGGCCTTGGCTACCGCATAGATATAATAGAGTATGTTGTCTAGTTTGTTTAAGATGTAGTTACGGTACAGGAAGTCACTATGACTCCATCCATCGAGGGCATTGATCTTTTATTGATCTGTCTTATCCTCCAAGATTTTTGGTGCTTCCTCTTTTAGGAATCGAACCAGGTTGAACATGGTCAAATAGAATGTTATCTTTTGCTATCACCTCTTGAACTCGGTGCTATTGAACTTCGCTAGCCTTTCAGCTTGGAGAGTTCCCAGTACCATAGTTAGTGCGATGGTATTACCGAATGCTTGTCACTGGGATAGATTGCAAATAAGGAGGACCCCTCTATTTATAGGGGTGGAGGATGCTATCCCGAAAGGCCACGAGCACACTCTAAATATACACATCATGTGGCTAGCAGGTTGTCTGTGAGTAGTTGTGTCTCTTTGAAGGCTTCTGGATAGGCATTCAGTCTTCGTGTCCCTTCAGATGGCTGTCTGACTACCTTATCAAGTCCTCGTCATGTCCCTTCGCTAGTTGGCCTTATCTACCAGCCTCGTGTCTCATTGCAGACAGGGACCTTATCCTCCTCTCGACCTTACGTCCTGTCGCTGTCTGGGTTCTGGATTACTCCAGAATTTTCCAAAATATTTAAGACTCCTTAGAGCTCCTCACGACATGGCGATCGTGCGAAGTGCCAAGTGCACCTCAATGCACCCAAGTACCTACTCCCAACCTCAAGCCTATACCCACCCCTGTGCTCGTGCGTTAGACGATGCTTCATACTATCCCATGCTCGTGCTCATGCTCGGACGATACTAGTCGATACCATCTTCAAGTACACGAATCTCGTCTTACGATTATTGGTTGTCAGATGGTGTGTACTTGATTAGGATCAAACTATAGTCGAGGCAAGTGTTGGATACTTTCTTCGTAAGACAAGATTGCCTCGTATATTTCAGTGCACTACGGGCTACGACAATCATCCCCAAGATATAACAACTATTTGGGCATTTCCAAGAATGTTGCACACGTATCTTGAAACTTTCGGGCGAACCCTTATATACCCGGAAATTTTGGACTCGAGAGAGAGGGAGAGAAAGAACAACTATTGCTAATGAATGCTTATGCAATGAGTTGTTAGGACAAAGTGAAATGACAAATGGAGCCTCCTATTTATAGTATGCTAATGGACATGTTCAAAATGTCCAAAGGTCACCATTAAATATAAACTCCAAAAGTTATGTCTCATTTTTATTTCTTTTTAATTAATTGTTAACCAATTGGTGTCTTCTCATGCCAAAAGGCATATGAAGCTATTGCTTCATTTTCCAATGGACACTAACATGTTTATCATGTATTTTGAACATATTTTCATGTTCTGGTTTGGTTGTATAATTTTCTTGAGTCATTTTCATTTTCATATGTTTGAGATATGGAGTGAATTTTTACCATGTTTTTGTATTTTTATAGGTATTGGGATTGATCAAGGAGCCAATGGAGCAAGGATGGGCAGACAAGAAGAATGAAGCAAGTTTTCAGCAGACTTAGCGGCCGTTAATCCTCTAGTGGTTACTAGAAGGGCCTTACAGAGAGTGGGTATTTGCGACCATGGTCGCTAGGCCCTATGACGTTGGAAATTTCATACTTCTTACTTAGTCGGATTCTGATCCTATTTATAACTTGGACGACTTTTGGCCTTTATTTTGGCCATAGGATATTGTGTTTAAGCTACTTTCCTTATTTGAGGCTTCTTATGATTAGCCAAAAGACTTCTAATTTAGGTTAACTTCTTCTAAGTTTTCTTATTTTCTAGTTAGGCATTTGGCTTATAAGAGCCATTAGCCCTTAGGTTTTGGTAAATTATTTTTAAGCAGCTCTTGGTAATTGTTCTTTTGAGTTTTTGAGATTAATTAAAGTCAAGTTTCAGTTAGTATCATAGAGAAGATTAGCAAGTCCTGATTAAACGACTAAGCTTTTATTTCTCTATCACTTGTGTTATTGGTTATCATGTCTTTAACTATTATATAGTGCTTTATGAATATCCATAGTGAGTAGTTTTTTTATGAGTACAATACCGTTATAATGTGATTGATTATCTAAGTTGATTGTGGTTTGAATATATTTCCTAGTAGTTGTTGATCGGTGCATTTAATGCTTAACCCAACTTGGTTAATGCTTAACCCAACTTGTTCCTCAATTTTTTGCATACCAAGAAATTACGCAAAATAATAGTGAGAATACTTATGGTATTAGTACAATGCAAGTTACACTAAAAGTATAATATTGGCACCGATCTTGTATAAGTATACATTGATAATATTTATGATATATATTATCTATGTCCCTTAAATATAACATAATACCCCAAAATATCATTCAAGAGATCATCGTATTTATTTATTAGATATACACACATTTTATAATATTATCATGTAACATATCATCGTTAATTAGATATATTGATGTAAAATATTGGAAGCATATATAAAATTGTAAAGGGATATGACAGATCCGATGTTCTTACTTTCTAAATAGTTTCTCTAATTGAAATTGACACAAGGTAAATATCTCTCAAAGTCTGATGTAACTGGTCGATATGGCCAGTCAGGGTTTGTCTTTCCTTCTATTTAAAAAAAAAAAATCGAAGCCCTCTGTTTTGTAGGAGTTTTAAGAGCTAAAACGAGTGAAGCGTGGATGAGGAGCAAGGATCTTAGGAGCGGGAAATTTCTAGACGAAGACAAAAGCAAGGACAAGCTACGCATACAACCAAGCGCATGTCCATCTCATAGAAAGAAGTAAAAGACATTTCTAAACATAGGAAAAGATCATCTTCACGTAAATATTAGCACAGGATAGACAGCAGCAACACCTAGAAGCAAGGAATCAAACACAATGCATAAATGAAAGACATCATCTCGAGAGCCACTCTTAAAATAGGAGACAGGGTTCTCATCATACAAAGATTGACCCCAAAAAAATGCATAAATTAAGCCTTATTTTTTAGGCCACCCACAAACAAGGAATCAAATACTTCCATCTCGTCCGCAGTCATAACCAAGGTAATCTCGACCCCGCCACTCCCATCACCCCTCTCCGCAATGAAAGCTGCGAACCTTCCGGTATTAGTTAGCTCCACCTTGACGGGTTTTCCCCAGCCAAAATCTATCTCGTACAACTCAATTCGGGGCGACCCGGGACACACGTAAAGAACTTTCCCATTGCCAGGTGGACTGGCGACGGGAATGTCATCCTTGAACACTTGATAAACAGACTTGTTCCTAACCTCTTGAATATGCTCGTTAATGAGCTTAGCAATACCCGCGAACCCATCCTTTTCCCTTACAAGTTCTCCGGTTATATATGTCGAAGACAAAGTAAGACAGTTACCCAAGTAATTGTGAGGAAGTGGCGGGTTCAAGTGGTTCCTGCTTTCCGCCATGATCAAGCACTTCACCATTTCTAAACTCTCCAACTTCTTGGCCTTGACAAGGCAGTCCAACGTGTATGAATACACGAGCACAAAGGTGGACAAACGTTGGGTTTTTGCATCAGATATACCAAGTTTGGACAAAGCTAGGTCTCGTAGTTTCTTTACATCGTCAAGGGAAACCTCAAAAGTTGCACGTACTAAGGTTGGATCCGGGTCAGATGGACGAGACGACATGATGCTTCTTCCAGAGGCAGACGGCATTAACTCCTCCCAAAGCTTCAAGATTTTCATGCAAAGCCCTTCAGGGTCCTGGACGCCTGATCGGTCCAAAAACGGGGTTAGCTCTGGCGGCAGCAGTGGACTGGAGTCGGCGGAGAGCTGCTTATTCATGTGGGCCCATGCTTTCAGGAACAAAGAAAAGGTGTTCGCATCAAAAACCGCGTGGTTGATGTTCAACCCGATTGCGACGCCGTGGTTTGCAAATAAAGTCGCCTGGACAGATACAATGGCTGATTCTGAATCAGTCGCATGCAACTCGGGGATATAGAAATGTGACTCAGTGGCCTTGTACGGCTTCTTTCCAGCTAGGTGGACAAAGGATTCCGGGTTATTGGATTCCGCGATGGTGAGCGAAACACAGTCATTTGGTCTGTAGAGTATAGAGGGTATTGGATCGTGCGAGGGCCATACAACGTTGCCGGCCAAAGGGAAGAAGTGGGTGAGGGTGAGGGAGAGGGAGTGCTTGAGCCTTGGCACGATGACTGAGTTGAAGTGCGTTTGGGTTGGGTCGGCGAGATGGTAGGAGAAGAGAAGCTTTGAGGTTGGGAGTCTGAGCCACACGGCATCAAGATATGTGATGGGCATATAGAACTCGGGCGAGTTTGAATCTGGGGTGATCCAGCAGACGTCAAGAATAGCCACAGCGTCCATCTTTTGGGTTGAAGATCCAATTAATTGGCTAGGACTGTGAGCGGCTAGGTGTATTTTTGTTATGGAAAAGAGATGGTACGGATTTAAATACACCATCGGTATGGTGAAATTAATAAATTTTCTATCTACGATGAATATTTTTAGGTGGAATCTATTTTATAATATTATAAAATATACAAATTGTTCAAATTGTAGACAGCCAAGATCTGTATAATATGCGGGGATAAGGGCCTCTTATTATTGTAGCCCAGTATTGCCCTTATTCAATACAGGGGCCCTCTGTGGCATGCTGCTTCGCCTTTTCTGTTTCCATGGTTTTGTATGTACTGGGGTTCCGGTTACCCTTTGTAAAGTTTACTTAATTATAATAAAATATCAACTCGTAAAAAAATTGCTCTATCAACTACACATGAGGTGCTTCTACCAAAAAAAAAAAGTACACAAGCACCATAATGTTTCGGCGAACGGTTTATCTTTTTTTTTTAACTTAATAAGAATCTACAGTTATGAAAAAAGTAAATTTATCTGTAAGTGTCTTCACTGGGTTTGATCAGTTTATCGGTATTACGATTTTATTTCGGTTTAATGTTCAGTCCTAACTGTTCAGGCTGCAGATCCGGTCTTTATATTATACTATGGAATGCGATCTCCAACGAACAATTGCCGATGTTTTAAATTAGAGAGACTGGATAAATCTTTTAAGCGTGGATGTGATGGACCGCACATATTTATTGATTTGTTAAACATTATCAAAAACGGGTTTGTCCCTTGACGACATTTTTCCGGTTGTTCTGGTCTTTATCTTTTTTGCTTGCCCTGACTGCCAGGTATGTTGGTTAGCATGGGTGTTGGCTGGTTCATGTCCTCTCACCCGACTACCAGACTTGTTGGCTAGCTGGTGAGGGGTGTTTGACCCACCTGACTACCAGGATTGTTGGTCAGCAAGTGTGTTTTGTGAGTTTCAGACTTGTTGTATCCGCTTTTTCTTTTTATTTGATATTTTTTTTAAAAAAAAAAACATTATCAAAAACGGGCTAGGGATTGATGTTGAAATGATTCAGCAGAATATTGAATTGCGACGTGATAAATACAACAATACTCGAAATTTTTAGAATACTCAAAAGTGTTATTTTATGTTCTATCATATAACACTCAACAATCATATCGGGAATAACCAACCAACACACTCAAAGTCAAACTTTATTTTAATCAAAAAACTATTTTACGTAAGTCATATATATATATATATATATATATATATATATGCTAAATAATAATTTGAAGGACATTAAACAAAAGGATAATTAGCCGAAGGTCCCTCTTTTTGGTCCTTACTATTTTTCAATAATATTTCTCGGTATTAGCCTTGACCATTAAAAAGTTAGGTCTAAAAAAGTCACATTTCGGTAGTCATTATATTTTTTCGGTAGTCATTACATTCAGGTAAGTTAGAAAACTATCTTTAGATACTTGTTTGTGACGCTTTCAATGGAAAATCCCTTGACCTAGCTTTCGTAAAGAAAAGCACACGGATTTTAGGTTGTAAAATCATATTCTTGCTTCATTCATGTGTGAGCACGGATTGATCAGTAATGAGCCACCATCACCGATCCCGTGAAGAACTTCCAAAAAATGTACTGAGTGAGTTTTGCATTACAAGAGAACATCATTTAATTTTGGTATTTTTGTGGTTAATTTATATCATTAAGATTATTTATGCAATCATAAACTTTCTATCTGTTAGATTAGCTGGAATTAGCTGGTGAATAGAATAGAATGGTAAGGTGCAGAAATGGAAATAGCCGTTGCAGCAAAAAAAATGGTTATTGGCTACCCTGTATATAAATATAATTGAATCCGCAGGGGCATTTTTGTCATTTGGACCCTTTTATTTTTTTAACTCTCTAACACTCTCTTTCTTCTCAACATCAACACGACATTTACAGATTAAAATTAATATGTTATTATTAAGTAACAACAAAATGATATTTATACTGATATCAATACACCATTATAATTAATTATATCATGTCATTCCGATAACCATTAATATGTCATTACTGAGTATTAACAAAAAGGTAAAGTATGCATTTATTTCACATGTAATTTACGTGATTTTCTCTTTCCATAACTGCACGGTTCTTATTTCATAAATAGATATATTTAAAGCGAGTTGATTTGGTCCTTTACAGAAATGAATATATTCGTTTATATATGTTCCAATAATATCACGTAGATGATTTGGTCATAAATATTTGAATATTTTACTTGAATGGTCGCAAATGTTCAAATAGTCCATTTATGTAAATTTGAATAATTTTATGCAATGGTTTGATCAGATACTGTTAGTTTTCGCGTGTAATTAACAGATAATTATGCAATTAATTAAGCTTAATTAAAATGTAAATTAAGCTAAATTAACCCGCTTACTTGTTATAGCGAGTACGTCACAGATCTTGAAGTCCATTTGTCTTGATCGACTATCGTGAGTTGCCATGGTCTGTAATGTTGTTGGTGAGTCGCTGGTCGAGGTCCGATCAAGTTCGAAATGAATCAGAGCCTGATTTCCACGACTGGACCTATCCGTATATCTTGGAAAATATCAAGTACTAAACTGATATTTTCCTATACGAGTGGTTATCTAAGCAGGGCCTGCCCGCAACCGTTGAGCTGGGCCCGCCCGGAGGTAGGGCCCGCCTGTAACAGTCGAGCTGGGCCCAGGAATGTCCGGGCAGGGTCCGCCCGTAAATGACGGAACTGGGCCCGAGCCAGAAATCAGCTACCTGCTTACTTTTCATGCTTATCCATTAAGACAATGATTATCCGTTCGCTGACGTCAATACCTATTCACATGGATAATACCGTTCGCTAACCGATATAATATCCGGACTCAATTGGCCTAAGCCCAAATTCGCATGATGAATGCAATCCGGGCCCGGAGTCCAACAAATACATTAGAATGATTCACTTATGAATAATTAAATAATTTGAACAACTTAGATTGAAATGGATTTACCTTATAAAAGTGTCCTGTACCATATTTAAATTTTAATACCAATGATTATTATATAATATTGAAAAATGCCATATGGATTCCCTTTGATCCGTCCCATCTTGATCTCGATCACCCCAATCCGCACCCAATTCTATCCCCCGGTAATAACCACGTCGCAATCACATTAGCTTCTGAGATCTAAAAGTAAGAGCTAACTGAATATGTAAAGTACTCGGGGGATAAGATCCGAAGTCGTGAATACACATCACACAACTGGAGGATTATCATACTCGGGGGATAAGATCCGAAGTCGTGAATACACAACGGGAGGATTATCATACTCTGAAATAGACGAAATAATCGAAAGGGTCCATGAATTATTATTCAACTCAGATTCGGTGAGGATTAGTGTTAATCCCCACGATAAGAAGGAGGGTATAATTGGTATGCTACTAATGAATTACAATCCTAAAAAAGAGAGAATCATTAAATAGAAAATCACATAACCCCTTAATTCATGCCACTAAATTATTAACTGACCAATATTCAAAATTAAAATGTCAAAAAATAATTACAACTCCAAAATATAACATCCAAAATTAGTCAAGTTCATCTTCTCTGACCATCATCGTCTCCGCTGACCATCCTCTTCGCCGAAACATCGTCTCCGCTGACCATCCTCTTTGCCATAGGATCATCTCCGCTAATTCCTAAAATTATGCCAAAATTAGACTCAGAGTATTGAACGATGGTACCAATATTATTGAACGATGGTACCAATATTAATGAACAGGGTAACCAATATTAATGAACAGGGGTACCAATATTACTGAACGGGGGTACCAATATTACTGAACTTGAGTACCAATATTACTATTAATAGGTACCAATATTCAGAACCACTGGTACCAATAATAATGTTGTAATTGAGTACCAATAATCATAATTAATAATACTAGTATTTAAGTAAATAAGTAACAAATACTAAAATTTAAGGTACCAATATGCTCTCCTAGAGGCAGACGATGTAGCTTCAAGGGATCATCTAGATAATTTCAAGGGTCTCATGTAGGGGTCATATTCGGATTCGGTTCAGTATTGCACAATTTCCGACACTGGGTTTTGTGAATGCTTTGGATTACAACAGTAGGTGTAATGCAATAACAAGTCTCTTTCGTGCACTGGGATGACTAATGTGTTCAATGGCGAGAGCCCATATGGAGGATAAGCGGTAGATTGAAATTCAATGGTAGTTAGTTTTATTTTGGGTGGGGCAATAAAAAATTGAGGGCTGATCGGCGGCTATAAAAAAATCGGTGAAGGAGGGGAATTAATTGGGAGAATGAAGGGGAGGGAGATGTTTGGTGGTTTTGTTGGCCGTAATGGGGGAGGGAATTAATTGGTGAAAGGGAAGAATTAATTGGGGGAATTAAGGCTCTGGCTAACATTTAATTTTTTCAAAATTTGGAAAGGAAAATAAAGATAATTATAGATATAGTTTATTAGTCTACCAAAAATACCCTCAACATAAACAACCGTTAGATCAAGATTTTAAGAACAAAATCTTCATCTAATGGTCTAAAAATAATCCCCATGGTGGGGATTAATTTTTAGACATCCCCACTTAATCCAATTCCATTATTATTCACTATCATGTTATCAAGAGAATATGAAAAACAAACTCGCGGATCACGCTTCAAATTATATTAACTCCTGAGATTCCAGTGGGCATTGATGTAGGGATTCTTATCTACTCGATTGTGAGTATTTGGGGGCAAGATTTGACATCTTTTAAACCGATAGCTATTATAATATTAAATTACACATACCCTTATTCAGATAATTCTTAATTAAATATTAAATTAAGAGAGATATTTTTTTAATTGGCAAAAATATAGAGATAAATACTAAATATTACTATATTAAATATTAAATTAAGAGGGACATTTTTTTATTCGCAAAAATATAGAAATAAATACTAAATATTACTGTATTAAATATTAAACTAAGACGACACTTTTTTATTGGAAAAAATATAGAAATAAATACTAAATATTACTATATTAAATATTAAATTAAGAGATATATTTTTTTAATTAGAAAAAGCATAAAGATAAATAATATATGCTATATTAAATATTAACTTAAGAAATATACTTTTTAATTTGTGTAATCAGACTTCATGCGAAACGAGTCATAATTCTTTAATCTCAGTACAACTCACATCATTGCATTTTTTGATGAACTATTGGATGTCTATAATTGCATTTTTTGGAATGCGCTCGTGCCACACTAGCAAGTCTGCCATGTGGACTTTTTTATTGTTTATAAAAAAAATTTCAAAAAAATTCACATAATTTTTTAAAAAAATTTAAAAGATTCTTTATACCATTTTGTTAGCCAAAATATTTTCCTATATTTTCAATAATTTATAAAATATTTTTAATGTAATTTTCTAATTTATGTGTTTAGATTGAGTCCAAAAATTTATGTCGCCAATTTATTTCAGAATTCTATAAATAGAGGTTATTCTTAATTCATTTTTCTCATCCTTACTTACAGACTTTCTCTTATATTTTTATAATTCTCTCATTATGGGTGGTTCAGTTGTTTCTTATAGTGGTTTTGAAAAAATGATGCAAAACTATTTGCAATAATATCAAGTCGATGCTAAAGCCAATTTTGCACATTTTGTGGCCACAAAAAAGAAGAAAAAGGAAGCAAATCATGTTGAAGAAGAACACTCAGCACCACACCGCAGGTGTACTGTCCAGAGGAATTGGGTACTATCATGATGACGCTTGGTAACTGATTACTTTGATGAGCAACAAATATATAATAATATATTGATGATTTATTTTGACGTAGGGTTCGCATGCAGAGACCTATGTTTCTTTGCATTGTAGAGGCAATTAGTGTTATTGATTCACATTTTTAGCAAAAGAGAGATGTGATGGGTAAAATTGGGTTATCCACACTCCAAAAATTTAATGCAAAAATGTACTTGCAAATTAGGGAAACAACAATAAGAGAATCGTTAAAGGGGTTTGTAGAAGGCATCATTGGATGCTTTAAGATAGAGTATATGAGAAGGCCCACTAAAACTGATCTAGCGAGACTACTTTAGGTTAAGGAACAATATGGATTCCTAGGCATGATTAGTAGCATCAATTGTATGTACTAAAAATAGAAAAATTATACAGTTTCATGGGCTAAACAATATGCTGGAAAAAGTAATACGACAACAATCATATTAGAAGCTGTTGTTTTATATTATTATGGATCTGGCACGCCTTCTTTGAAATCCCTAGTATCTGCAATGATCTTAATGTGTTGGATATATCTCTTATTTTTTATGATGTATTGGAAGGACGAGTACCCAAAGTGAACTATACTATCAACAAAAAGCAATTGCTATATCATCTCATTGACAAGATATATCTACAATAGGCAACCTTTATAAAGTTGGTTACAGCTTTAGCAATTTTAAAGCTCAATATGTTCACTGGACATTAAGAAGAATATGAGAATTATGTGGAGCAAGCATTTAGAGTCCTACAAATAGAAAAAGTTATGAGGGTGTGTATCATATTGCATAATTTGATAGTGAAAGATAAATGAGAAATGGTCTTTGTCCACCAGAAGAATTTCTTAACAACATCCCTAAACCAGCCAACACGGGTTTAGGTCCTCAACACAACTCATCCCTAGCAAGCTATATGAGGGTTGAAATAGATGTTCGCAATTGAGAAGCTCATATTACTCTAAGAGAGGATTTGATTGAGCATATTTGGAAAAAATTTGGTAGACATAGTGAATTCTGTAATTTGCTATTATTTCTATATTTCTTCAAGTACATAGTTCACTACATAATTTTTAATTCCACATATTTGTAATTCAAAATAATGATGAGTAATTTTGTATTTCAAAAAATTCTTATTTTGGTTGGTTTGCAATTACTTTTTTCTCTTTTAAACTCGATTGAAATCATATCCATGTTTGATACAGAGGCTATATTTAAAAAAAAAAAAGTTGAGCTGAGGTAGAGCTAATGTGGAGCTATTGTAATAGACTCATTGTTATGAGGGAAAACTAAGGCTGGAACTCTCGAGCTTACATGGACAAGAGAGAAAGGTTGGAGGATCCCTAGTTGAGACTCGCTACTATGGATGGTCTAAAAAATAATGTAGGTGGCTCCTCAATATTTGGAGCTCATCCACGAGCAATTTTTGGGTAATTTTAAGAGTCTGTATGTGCACCAATTTTGGGAGGATCATCAGCCTTGCTTCAACGTTGGTGACTATGGCAGGAAACATTATGGCTCTAGGTGAGGGTTTTCTTCTTCTTACACTGGTACCCTTAATCAGGTCTTTGAGTGCAATACTCCTCCTTGCACTTTCCCTTCAGTCATTTTTTACTAGCGTTTCTTCTCATGGTGCTTCCTTGCTCTCTCCATGTTGTATGTTAGTTATAGTAGGTGATCATGGTATTACTGACCAATATTCAGAGTCAAAAAATCTCAGCCCATATTGTGACTTAGGACTTTTGATCATTGCTTCTGAGTTTTGTCTCTAATGTTGCCTTTGCTATTCCCATTGTATTGCCTTTGATTTGTGGTCATCCTTCCTAGCACCACACTATTGGCTCCTTAAGGTAAGTTCCTCATCTTTTGGTATAGGTTGTCCAATGACTCTTTTTTCATAGGCTTAGGCTTGCATCATGGTAGGTCTTCTTCTATTTAAGAATGAACTCTATTTTGATTGGGTTCTGACTTATTAGATTTTTCCAGCCCACTTCAACGATCCAACTTGGACAACTAATTTGGTTATTTTGGGCATGTAGATTATCTAGGTTGTATCTATTTTTGACCTTCTTGTTTGTGGATGTGCTTGATAGATATTTTTAGGAATAATTCCTCACAGCCCTCTCGGGTTTGCAGAAATTAGCGATTCAGCTCCTCTATTTTTTTATTATTATTTAGCTCTCCTAGTTTGTGAAAAGGGAATTATTTAGCCCCTCTCGCCGGAATTCGACGATTTCTCCGACAAAACACAACATAAGATTACGAAAATACCCTTTTTCTTAAAAAAAATAAAATTGAAATCCCTTTCTCTATCCATCCCCTTATCTCTCCAATTGCTCAAGTTTTTCACCTCATCACCGCCGGCCCAACCACCGCCGCCTTCCACAACCGCAACTTCCTCCCGGACGCTCGGTCTTCCAACCCCAACTCCCCTCTCCTCTCTTCCAACACCCGCTCCATCTCCCTCCTCCCAAACCATAAACCTAACCCCGCTTTCCAGATCCACTGCTCCACCAGGATCTTCACGAAGCCGGCCAAGTACGCATTCCAGATCTCCAAGAACGGGACCCACATCATCTGCCTCCACTTCTACACATTCGTCTCCCCCGGGACTGACCTCTATGGCACCGTCTTCCATGTCATCGTCAACAAGTACGTTGTTTTGACCAATTTCTTTGCCTGCGATGCCGTGATCAAGGATTATTTCATCCTCATTGATGATTAAGTCATTTGCTTCGTCCCGTCCGAAAAAGGGAAATTAGGGTTCGTTAACGCAATCGAAGTTATATCTGCCCCTAGGGATTTGATTCCAGATACTATGGGGAAATTTCATAGATTGACCAAACAGGCTCTTTAGACCGTGTACAGGTTGAATTTCATGGGTTTGTTTCCAGGGGATGAAGATTTCATCGGTTGAATTTCATGGGTTTGTTTTCAAAGGATGAAGATTTTTGGTTTGGTTGTTTGATTGAAGTTTAAACTTCAATCGTTGTCGGAGATGAAGCTAGGTTGTCAATAGCGCGCTATAGCAGAAATTAGACCCAACCGCCACGCTTTTCACCCGCAAAATGCTATTTGGAGTAGCGGCTATAGCGGCCGCTATAACGGCCCAATAGCGGGCAAATAGCGGCCATAGCGGCCGCTATCGAGATTTCTGAATTGAAATCTCTTCATTACCCTCTTTTTTTCTTCCTTTTACTTAGCTAAGGGCAAAAAGGTCTTTTTCCCACAATAAAACTCTCCACCCACAACCCTAACGGGGTTTTCTTCTCTCTCCCTTCAAAAAAACAATTACGCCTCTCCTTTTCTCAAAAAAATTACGCCTCTCCCATACTAAGTCCTTTTCTTCCATCCTCTCGCCGGAGTCCGGAAAGTCGCCGGAGTCCGGAAAGTCGTCGGAGCTTCCTTCCTCTTCCGGAAAGTCGCCGGAGATAATCTTCTCTTGCTAGGTTTGTTTGGGTCTTCTCCCCGGAGGTAAGCTCTTTGTCACTCGGCTGAAAATCGCCTTTATCCTTTCCAGTTTAGTGAGCACTAGTGCCTGTTGGGGTCAGAATATTTGGTAACAAGTTGTTTATTTATTGTTTGAATTTGTTACGGATGTCATGAATCTGTTGGGGTTCAGTTTATATTTTATTTATTCTTTGAAGTTTATAGTTTACTCATTGAGCAAAAATGTGTTTAATTTATTTTTGGTTAAAAATGTGTTTAATTTTGTTTTTTAAGAAAAAGGGTATTTTCATAATCTTAGGTTGTGTTTCGCCTGAGAAATCGTCAGATTCTGATGAGAGGGGCTAAATAATACCCTTTTCACAAACTAGGAAGGCTAAATAATAATATAAAAAATGAGGGGTTGAATCGTTAATTTCTGCAAACTCGAGGGGTTGTGGGAAATTATCCCATATTTTTATGACATCAGATTTTTTTCTATGGTGACTCTTTTAGATCTTGGTTCTTAGTTAGATTTTTATTCTCTTTTTTTTCATCATCTTCATCTGTTCTTTATCCCCTTTTGTAGATTTTCTTTTATTTTGTTTTAATAAGGTTCTTAATTATTCAAAAAAAATAGGTTGTTCCAAATGCAGCCCACAATTTCAGCAAAAGAAATATTCAAATTTCAAGCTTAACAAACAAGCGGGTTTCTCCTCAAATACAAGGCCAAATCTTTGGTTGTATTTTTTTTAAAAGAGATGGAAGGGATAGTTGGTTGGTGATATTAATATGGGAAATAGAATATAATGGTGGGCCTACAAGCAGTGGGGAAAGAATTATTTTGAGAGTAAAATAAGCATATTAGGTGACATTTAATAAATCTGTGGGAGCCTTTTGCTTTCTTTTTCCTGATAAATGAAATGGATGGATGTCGACATAATGAAGATGATTGGTTAATGTTTGGCGTGGATCACATGGAAAGGATAGTTTACCATTACGTTGCTCGAAGTTATTTTGAATATTCATTTACACAGTACCAAGATTATTACAAATAATCAAATGGATTTCCGGGTGTAATTTTTTTAATTAA
>SOPF01021650.1:0-45236 GCA_012979155.1 Hypericum perforatum
TTTTCAGTGGCAAGGGCAATCACTCTATAGTACTTCTCTTCACTCTCGGAGTCCTCAAGCTCTTCTTCTTCACTCTCTGACACAGGTGCATAATAATAAGCTCTAGATTGCTCATCTTCATCCTTCTTGCACAACTAAGCATACTTGTAAAGGGATAATCACTTGATTTGTGCCCTATCTCATTGTACTTAAAACACTTGATCCGTGAAGAGCTCTCAGCCACTTCTTTGCTCTTCCTTTGAGGTAGATCAACTATAGGTGCACTGGTTCTTGCTCGGGTCATAGCTCGCTAATTTGTAGGGGGCACAGATTTCTTCTCCATCATTCGTGGGGTATTAGAGGCTTAACTAGGGGTATAACAGTTTGCAATCATTTTCTTCTTCTTCAAGGCAGCCCCGATCTTGCATGCCTTATTGCATACATCCTAAAAATATAAAAATGTGTTGAACTCCATTCAACTTTTTATCTCATAATTCAGGCCATCAATGAACCTTGCAATCATTTGGTCCTCATGTTCTTCCACATCATTTCTTGCTGCTAGCCTCATGAATTCTGCAATGTACTCGTCCACAATCTTGTTTCCTTGCGTGCAAGACAAGAATTGTGAAAACAAGGTTTTATGGTAGCCCACGGGCAAGAAGTGCTCTCTCAATGCTTTCTCCATGGTTGGCCAGTCCCGAATAGGTAGATTTCTCTTTCTTAGGCAAGATTCTTACTCCTTTCTCTACCATACAACCGCACCAGACTCAAGTTTGAAGGCAACGTAGTTCACCTTTTGCTCCTCGATCAGATCCATGCAATTAAAATATTTTTCTACCAAATCTAACCAATTTAAGAATGCCTCAACACCTACATCCCCATAGAATTTCTCAATATTCATCTTAAAAGGGCAATCTATACGCTTATAAGGGTCTCCTACCCAATCTTTCTCCATTATAAGCTTCCCTTCTAACTCCTCTTCCTCCATCTCCACGTCTTCTCCCTCTCACACTACGAACACCTTTACCACCCCTTCTCATATCAAGCATAGCATCAGAATCTCCCTCTTCCTCATCCTCTTGATCAGCACGTACCTCAACTGGAGGAGGAGGCACCACGGGTGGTTGTACATTGATGTTCCTTAGCTGAGTCAATACTTGTTGGATCAATGCCTCTAGATCATCAAAATGTTTATTTATGTCAGGATCAGCCATAGTACAACGGATTCTAGTGGAGCTTGGTTAGTAAAAGAGGTACAAATCAGGGGATCTCATGACCTTGTGGATTGGCTCTTGGATGGACTCACTCTCAACTCACAAGGTGATAAGGTATAGATATCTCAATCTCAATATGGAAACTGAGATAGATCTTACTCAAGCTCTGATACCACCTAACGTAGGAAAAATATGGTCAGCTTGGCTAAACCTGATTAGACAAACTTAATTGATGCAATAAGTTCGAATGATCAAATAAAAACAAGCTCAACTGGACACGTTTAAACTATGGATTAAAGTTAGCATGATAATGCAACAATTTGCCAAATCTTCTGACGACAAATTGAGGTTTGTTGGATTCCTTTTCCAATGGCAACATGGCAAAATTTGGTAACACTCACACACGCACTTTGCGTGCAAAACTCTTTCCAACTCAGGAAATAATTTGGGGTAACAAAATTCAATATCTTCATTCATTTTTGACTTGCCTTATAATAGGCATGAAATCAGGTAGTCCATTCACTTGATAGCCGACTGTTACAATGTTTGAAAATCCCTCATTATTACATTAATTGTCACATATTTAGACGTGATCATTCAGCTGCTAGGAAAATAAAACAACGTCCAAACTAATGCTAACACTTATGGTAGCTTATTTAATGTGAGAAATTAATTCAACACGAGCTGGGCAAATACAAATTAACTCCCCATGCACAGGTACGATCTATCCATGCAAACTCATGCACATGTTGGCCAACTTGTCTTGTATTCATCCCTACGTCAAAGTTGGTAACAGCAAAATTAAATGTGGCTTGATTACCCACCTTCCTTAAATTGTAAATGGTGCAACCGTGAGGGTGTGTCCCTGGTTGTGTGAGGATCAAATCTTGCCCTAGGTGGCCGTTCTATTCATAGAATCCCTCGTGATTAATCAATAGTAGTTATTGAGCATCATGAGTTTTATTAAAACCTGTCTATCTGAGTTATAATACATCTTATTTGATCCACTCGTGTAAATCTAATCAATTAAACCTTTAGATTAGAGATATAGAAGTGATCGCAAACTAAATTGAGTGTGTTGATCATACGCTACATCATATCCTCTTCTCCTTGTTCACACATATTTGCATACTTCCTCTTTGGACAATCACTGCACTTATGGCCTATTTTGTTACATTTATAACAATGATTTATGGAAGTGATCACAGGCGCATTTCCCTTATTTTGAGCACTCTCAAGGGTAGCCTTCTTCGGAGGGATTCTCGCTTTACTTACTTGCATCACATTCTTCTCGATCCCTCATTTAGAATAAGTAGAAGACTAACTAGGCCCTGAATAGCGTGTCAAAGTTGATTTCTTTTTCTTCAAGGCAATGCCTACCTTCCTTGGTTTAGCGCATATGTCATTGAAGAACAAGAACGTATCAAACTCCAAAATACTTTTGATCTCATAATTTAACCCTTCAATATAACGAGCAATCATCTGATCTTCATTCTCCTCTATATTATTGCATGAGGCCAGTCTCATAAACTCAGACGTGTACTCATCCACCATCCTATTACCTTGAGTGCACGATAAGAATTGTGTATAGGGTCTAATGGTAGTCCATAAGAAGGAATCTCTCGTATAAGGCCTGCTCTATGGTTGGCCAATCACGAATAGGTCATTCGCCTCTCCTCCTTTGCGATTCTTTCTCTTTCCTCTACCACACCGCGACTCCTGACTCAAGTTTGAATGCAACATAATTGACATTTTGCTCCTCCATTAGGTCCATGCAGTCAAAATACTTTTTAACTAAATCCAACCAGTTTAAAAGGCCCTCACATCAGCATCGCCATAGAACTTCTTGATGTTCATCTTAAAGGGGGCGATCTACTCTTCTAAAATTGTTTTTACCTTGATCATCCCCCCTGTACGCCTCCCTTCTAAAGCCACGCCCTCCATCTCTATGTCCACCCTCTCCACATCCTCTACCCCTCAAACCTCGTCCTCCTCCTTGCACTTCAGGCACATTATCCAATTCATCGTCCTCCACTCCAATGGGATTATTGCGCATGTGGACTTGAGATTATTATACCGTGAGGTTTGTAAGCTGCGTGAGGATCGTTTGAATTGATGCCTCTATATTAGTGAACCTTTGATTCATATCAGGTCTCTGATTATTATCTTGATCAGCCATAGTGCTCAGATTTTGGTGGTGCTAGGTAGTTAGATAAGAAACGGATCAGGGGATCCCGATCGATGTCTTGTGGATTGACTCGTAGATAGACTATAGGTTGATTGTTTAGGGTAAGGGAAAATATGTCGAGATGAATCCTTACTCTGATACCACTTAACGCATCTAGGATCAACTCAATTTTAAATTTGTTTGAAATGTTTGGACAATTCTGATTAACTCATAAACTTTGGGATATAATTTAGGTAGCACTACTTGCATAGCACAAGTTGAATTTGTTCTAGACTTAGAACAGCCAGCTAGGGCTTCGAATCTCACTCACTCTCACGGAAAGAATTCTGAAATTCTCAGACACACTTATTTGAAAATAACCTCAATGTTCCATATTATTTTGTAGCTGTTATAATTATATTGAAAGGCGGGTTTTCAAGGTGTGATTAAGGCAAACTCCACCTCTTTCATTCTACCGTTTCCACCTCTTTAACCATACAATAATTGGCTATAAATTCAGCCTTATTCAGCTACCTACCAAATGAGAAAAGTCATGCATCAATTACAACTTAATAAAAGTTTGCGAGACATTAAATACAAGCCATGCACATGTAAAAGAATAATTAGCTCCTCCATGCACACGTGAGACTTGCTTGCTTGGATGTCCTACGTCACACTCAAGACCTAACATTGAAATGTTACACTAATGCTAAATGGGGAGGAGATGTGGACAAGAAAAGAATCAAATCAGGATATCTCTTCCTTCCTGCTAGATAGTGGCGTTCTTTCATAGAGAAACAAGAAATAGGCATGTGTCACCCTATATAGAGAATTATATGAAGAAATATATATGGTTTAACTAGAGCATTACATATAAAAAGAGACGGAACATAAGATTTGCAAAATTATGAGATTAAAATATAGTCTTAAAAAGTGGTACATTTATTTTTATAATACAATCATGTTTTATGATTTCATAATGAAAGACGAGGATCATTGTGTCCATATTAAACGTTTAGGTAAAAACTTTATCATGATTAAACTATATGTAAATAATATAATATTAGGTAAAAATAACTTGGGACATCTTAACAAGTTCAAAGCTTTTTTTCAAATTTTAAATGAAAGATTAAGCAGAAGCAAATTATGTGCTCTGAATTAAGATTTGGAGAAAAAGTTTGAAAAGATTATTTTCTCTTTCGTAGGAGACATATTCACAAAATTTTAGAACGATTCACCATTAATGATAATAGTTTGTGATATATCTCAATTCTCAAAAAGTCATAATTTGAATAAATAAACGTGTCAAAAAATAGTTGAACATAAGCAAGATGTGTTGAAAGTCCTTTATGCGCTAATGTATTAGGTTATCTTATGTAGGCAATGTTATTTACAAGATCAAATATTTGCTATGATATTAGAATAATAAGTATATACTAATCTAATCGAAGAAGAATGCTTTGAAAAATACTCAAAAGAATTATAAAGTACTTAAATATGACTATAAAACTTGTATTAGTACTTAAATGACCCAAATTAGTGTCTACGGACTAATTTGTTGGATCAAAAAAATATTAATAATACAAGTGACCACTATAACATAACTATTTTAGCCAAATTACTATCCATATCATTTGTCAGCGTCCTATTATCTTTATAATATTTTCTTTCTTTTTTTTTTTTACTTCAGCCGGGTGTCGATATGATGATAATAACTATTATTGAATTTTGCTCCACATTAGAGAGGAGGAAATTAGTCATCTAGACCAAAAAGGGACATGTACTTGTGACTTCTGGAAACACATATTAGTCATCAAATGAACTAGGGGGGATTTGAACATTAGTCATCAAATGAAGTAGGGGGGATTTGAACAACTGGTTGAGACGAGTAAGCAATAAGCATACATTCAAATTCCAGTACACGAAACAAGATCAAGCTATATAAAAACTAAAGAAAGAACTGGTCATATTCCTGGCAGAGTACATAAGAGGATAAGCCATATCAATCACTACATATCTGAAGCGGGTCTAGCCGAAGGCACCAATGAGGTTCTCCGGTAACCTCTCAGCTTGAGTGGACTCCACACCAATGACTTCCTTTGAAGCGCAACAACTGTTGGATGCTTCGGCTTCCACGAACCAACCTGTGTTGGAGGACTCCCCATGAACTTGCTGCTCCTCCTTGTAGCAGTCGGTGTGGCTACTTCGGAAGCATTGTTGAACTCGGGCAATGGAGAGAACAACCTCGAGTACCTGATCGCCTTTCTTGGTATCAGCGACTGCCTTCCCATCATCCCACCATTTTGAGTACGCGAGGCAGAAGTAGCGTGGAGTGGCGTTGTGATGGAAAAGCTTGGCTCCGAACGAAAGGTGGCGATGGAGACCCTCCTCTTAGGAAGAAAAACCTGCTTTGTTGCTGGCTGAGGGGGTCTCACTGCAATAGAAGCACGCCTCGGTTGCATAAGAGAATTTGCATTTGGTCCTGGAATCCTCGAGGACCTATGAATGTTCTCTTTGTCGTTTGCAGATGATGAGTGCATCTTGGCAGCACCATTGGTCATGCTTTTCAGTGTCCATGAGGGAGATGGTGCAGCTATGAAGTTGGAGATTTTTTGCAGTGGCTGCCTCTGCTTGGAAGGAGCCAGGGGTGGCTTCTTCTCTGCCTTTGTTTTATCTACTGCTCTTCTACCAGATGGTAACAAATGTGAAGCAGCAGCAGCAGCAGCCAAAGTTCTCTGTTCCTGCTTTAATCTGGTTTTCCTTTCCTCTGCCAGCTGATTTTCAACGTCTCGTACCTGTTGCAACATCATCAGTTATAATTAAAACACAGAAAGAAGGGATTTGATTTGGTGAAAACTAAACAATGGACACTGGATTTTGAATGATAGAAAACATTGGAAAAATTCAAGAAACAAACCCTCAAGAATTATTACCTTCTCTTGAAGGCTTCTGCAGACATGATCTTTAGCAGCAAGCTTAAGCTGTAGGGACTGCACAGTACCTTCTAATTTCTTTGTCTCCTTATCATCATGCTTTAGCTTTTCAGCCTGCAAAGAATAGCTGAAAGTATAAAGACGCAGAAAAGGCAATGCTGGAAAGGCAATGCTGCCGTCATCAACAAGAGAGCAAGAGAATCAATTTTTAAGTATCTGCAAAATCACCGACCATTTGTTTGTACTTGTAAAGTTCTGCTAGATCAGATTGCTTGCGAGCGGGGGCATTTTCAACTCCACGAACGCGGGTAGCGAAATTCAATGAACATATCGTCTCCCCAGTGTCGCCTGCACTTGGACTAATCTGGACAAACATCAAGGTCTTGCAATCCCCCCCTGCATTTAACCTTTCCTGTTAGTGTTATTTTTTTTTTTGAAGAACAAACAGAACTCCAGTATGCAAAACAAGTTTTCCTCATAAAGAGTCCATAAATTGTGGTTATCTCAAAAAGGAAATGCCAAACGAAGTTCTCACCTAGAGAGCTCTGCAGCAAATGAGTCAGCTTTGAGTTTCTGAGCACACGGAACAAGTTTTCTTTGTTAAGATATTGTAAACAAGTGGATAATACATCAAATGGAGTGAAAAGGTAATATAATTTTACTTTTAAAAGCAAAAAGAGGTGAAATGATGCATGCAGTAAGAAATACCTGTAAGGAATATGACCAGTTTTAGAGGCAAGGGCAGCTATGACATCACCAAGTGCTGATAATGATCTGTTTATGAATTGGGACTCCTTCAATCTTTCACCTTCAACTTCAATCTTTCCGACGCGCTCACTGCCAGCCAAATCTACTAGCCAAAGGTGACTCTTTGTCTTATTTCCATCAACTAAGCTCTCCCCTTTAACAGTTACTCGCAGTAAGCTACACCGTGAAACATCATTATCAATAGATGCCAATAAATCAACGTCTGAGTTGGTGGAGTAACAGCTTTACTAGCCCATAAAATAAGTATCACCGAAATGTTTACACGTAAAACAATTCAATGTACCAGTGAGAACGGCTGCTGAGCTCATTACCACCAGTGGATCCAACTGATCTAGCTTTGCTTCCAGCCTTCAGAAGCTCCCACACTTCCCCTGTCCCAGAAACAATTGATTCAACAAGTCCAGGAACTTCTTGGGATCCATCTGGAGCTTGCTTTGTCTCCAACCTTCATTAAAGCAGGCACACAGGATTTAAAAGAATGCTAATACTGGATGGAGAATTGGGACATTTTTTTAATTTGGAGTACTGTAGTTAATTGTCTAGTATGCTGTTTACTGCTCCTGTAGAGTCCTTTTGCCATAGGAACTAATTTGGAAGTTCCTATAAATATGGAAGCGAAAGCGAGCAAAATGTACCGTTTAGGGGGCTGGTCCGAGTTGTCTGCCAAAAGGTCCCTAATTTTCTCATTATATACCTCAAGCATGCTAACAGATATAGTAAATTTCATGACATTTTTTCTCTGTAGTGAAATATGAAACAGTTCCTCTAAGGCCTTGTAGTTCACTCCCCTATTCTCTGGTGTGCCTTCCATTGTAAATGTCTTCCCTGTTCCAGTTTGCCCGTAGGCAAAAATGCAGACATTGTACCCATCAAGAACTGATGTAATGATAGGTTTTGTTTCTGCAAAAACAGCCTCTGCACATCACAAAAGAAGGGGTTAAAGCATGAATGTGACAAATATACGTTCCACAATATCAAGTAGCTGATGGTTGACATTACCCTGGTTATCGTCAGGCCTGAACACTTTGTCAAACTTGAATTGCTTCTTTGAAGAATCCGAAGATACAATTTGCAGCTCATTATCATGGAACGAGTCAAATTCAACCACGGAGTTGCAACCATTAGCAACTTCAGCTTGACTAAGTGGCCTGCACCTGCAGAAGACTCTTATATTTCCCTTGAGCTCAATCACTTCATTGTAAAGCCGTTTCCTATCCGATGACTCTTCAATGTACTTTTTCTTTAAGACTTCATATTCATTACCTGACACAGCCAGGACATGCCAGTGAAAGTCAGGACCAAAAATAGATAGTAAGGATAAGTAAATCACGTCATCGCATGAGCTACTTACCCAACAGTCGTAGACTATGTAGAAAGTTGGGGCTCGCTGCAGTAACAGCCTTTACTTCATCACACAAGATTGAATAATCCTTCTTCAGATCCTATAAGCAGCAACAACAATTAAATAAAGAATTGGCACAATTCATAATCTGAAAAAAAAAATGTCCTATCTCAGAACTCCACCTGAACTTTGCTGCTCAGTCTGATAAACTTCTGCAAAATGGGCAGGGTAGGCCCTAGATCCGGAGTTTCTTGGCTTCTGCTCAACACGCTATCCTCACCCACAGTTTGGTTGGTTGTTTCTTCCATTTTCTCTGAAGGCACAAACAAAAAGCTTACATGACCTAACTGATTTTGATCGGCATACCTAGTCACGCGGAACAACGAGGGCCAAAACAGATGGTGAAACAAACTTTTTCTACCATAAACTATCAGCAACAAGGGAAGAAAGTCATGAATTTTTCAGTTCAAAAACTAAACAAAGGTAAAACTAGCAATAGAAACTCAACCATATACTTACCATCTGTCGCAGTATCAGCATCTAGGGTTTGATCTGAAACAAACCAGCAAAAGATCACACAAATTAATACATTTGGAGAAAGAAAAAGTAAGAAAAAAGAAAAAGAAAACTGAAATTGACCAATTTATATATAACAGAAACAGAAAAGAACCAAACCGATAAATAAAAATTAAAAACTAAACAAAATGGGAGTTAAAAAATGAAAATGATTCAGTTAAAACAAGAAGCAAACAAAAAAAAATGAAGAAAATCGATTTTCCCTGAAGAGAATTAATTAAAGATCAGACCTGTTATATCGGCCTGACAAAGCTCGGGATCAGTGTTCGAAAAGTCGACACGGTGGCGATTCTCCGAAAGCATGTCCTCCTCTGTTAGGTCAACAAAAAGTTAGATCTAGAAAGACAGAGAGAGAAAGATAAGTGGAAACGGAAAGAGGAGCAGCAAGAAGGAGAGGAGGACCTGTGGTGGAGAAAGGCGTAGGGTCTTCTAGAACCTTGTCCGGAAGGGCGTCGCGGCAGGGATTCTCAGTTAGCAATTCCATGGTGAAGAAAGAACAGATCTCTCCTTCTTTACGATTTATCGAGAGACTAACGAGAGAGGAGGATCTTGGAGGAGTGGGGGGCGAGGGAGAAATTAGGAGGAAGGAGAGAGTAATTAGGGGTTTCTTTGGGGGATGAGAGAAATTTGAATTCGGAGGGAGTAAGAGGGAATTACCGTGAGCCGTTAGATGGGGAGTAGGACTGGGAGGATATATCGCGTGTTTCTGCGTCTAACGGATATATATCTTTTTGGAGCGTATTCCTTTAAGTAGAAGACACTTGTCTTCTGTGATGGGCTACGGCCCAGTTTTGTGTGAATCGGGCCTACGGCAGAACAAAATATCAAATTCGGAAATTCCTGATCCTAAAATTGCAGTGCATCCCTACCTAGCTTTATTTTAAATACGATAAAATATATTGGTTTTTTTTTTTGATGGTAAGGGTGAGTGTATTCCACTCTTGCATTAAACTGAAAATTGCAGAAATTACAAAACTAAGTCTTCCCTTAGAAAGGGAATACAGAAATCTGGAGGATGCTCATGAATATGAAGTTCCTCATGTGCGACTAGTGCGTAGTTTGCCAGACTATCTGCTAATTTGTTACAATCCCTATTACAATGGGTCACTTCGACTCAATCCAGAGATTGAATCATGTGACGACAGTTACTCACGAGAGTGAATAGGAAATTACTCTTATCGACACCCTCGGTTAGGTAGTTCACCGCTAACATCGAATCAGTTTCGACGATTAGTTGGGTGAGGTTCCTTCCTTTGGCTATGTAAAGGCCACTCCGAATGGCCCTGAGTTCAGCCACCAAAGCTGAACAGCTTCCAATTTCCTGACTAAAGCCCACGATCCAACTCCCCTCTTCATCCCGTATCGCCCCACCACACCCTGCGCGTCGAGGGTTGCTCTTTGCACATCCATCAGTGTTCAGTTTCAACCAACCTTGTTGCGGTTTTATCCAGTTAGTGTTCTGCCTACTACTTTGACATGGTTTTGGTTGCAAGTTGTTCTTTTTCTGTCGCGCCAACTCATATTCCTTTGCTTGTTTGCAGATGAAAGCAAATGGTTCTGGTTGGACATGGTCTCTATCATAAAATATATTGGTTAGATACGCTTTGGTAGCCCTGAACACGAGTAGAATTAAATTTAATTTAATTGATATTATAATTTATCAAATTCGAATTAACGAAATTACAATTCATATTCAATTCATTCAAGAACGAATTCGAATACAAATTAAAAAAATTTGAATTTGACTTGAATTTAACTGAATTTGAATTAATTTAAATTTTTTAAAAAATGTTTAAATTTTGGGAAAAAATAATTAAAAAATTAATGTTGTACTTAATGTGCCAAATTAAATTGTCTACGTATCCTTTATTTTAAAAGAATCAAAACCCAGGTAGTTATCAAAAATTGTATTAATTTATGTATCAAATTCCGAATTAGACAAACTAAGCTCCTTCTGCCCTTTTTTGTTTTCTGAAAAACTAATTTTATTAGCGGCTTCAATGGAGTTGGATAGAAACACCGTTCCTACTCTAATATTCACTCATTAAATCCATAATATCCTTTTTTATTTCATTTAAAATTTTAAGAATAAGAGTGTTCCGATCAAAACCATTTTCAAGAAAACCTTCCAAATTCTCATAATAACCATAAAACAATGTTTATAAACCATCAATTTTAATATTCAGATTAAAATGGTAGCAATTAAATTGTGTCGAGGAATATTCTTAAAATATTGTAACCATTTTTAGCAATCTTGTTAACACATGTTGCCAATTCAAAATTCTTGATACCATTATTTATTGCTCAAAATATATTAATATATTCTAAAAAATAAAATATTCTAAAAATTCATTTAATTTTTCCCTAAGATTCCAATGGTAAGATTGTAACATAATGTTACTAGTTTGATGCCTTGTAAAAAATTTACTTAAGAGATCCTTGTATGGAAAAACTTCTTTTAATAATCCATAAGTCGAATTCTAACAATGTTTAACATTATGTGGAAAATATTTTGCTTGCACATTGTTTAATTTGCAAAATTTTGCTCATTCTTTTCGTAAAGTTGGTAGAGCCCACAGTAAACTAAGTGTTTGTTTAAATTGATGCTATTAAAGTTTTTAATGCATTAATTTCATATTGGGCAGAAAGATTAAATATATGACATGCACATCAAATATGAAAAAAATTCTACCAAGTAATGGTCTACAAAGTATTTCCAAAATTTTAATCATAGCATTATTAAAAACTTGCATTATCTAGCAAAATTGGAAATATTTTATTAGCTAAACAATATTCTTATAAAATAACATGTAACATTTTGAAATAATTATCTACACTATGTTGGTCATCAAAAAGTCTATACAAAATTAATCTTTTTTTAATTCATTGGTCATCTATCTAATGACAAGTAACACCAAAATATAAATGTATTTGCCAATGACCACTTCATATATCACAACATAAAGAAACCCAACCATTAAAATTGAAAAATATAGTTTATACTTTTTTCTTTACGGTATAATTTTTAAGTTTGTGGAATACATTTTGCATTAGGATTTAAAGCATTTTGATAAAAAGTAGTAAAATTTAGTTTTCCACCAAAGCTAAAAGATAAATGTTCCATTTAACTAATCTAACTAGCTCCTCTTTATTTTTGTATTGGTGTACTGAATTAAAGAATTATGTTTACAAGATAATTGTGTTTGGGAGAGATCCAAACCTACTTCAGATGGATGTTTTGTTTCTAGATGTAATTTATAAGTATCATATTCATCACCAATTTTGAAATTATATATTTTACCACAGTAATTGCATATCAAGTTGAACTTATTTTCTCATATTTGGACTTTTTTCTAATGCTTAGTAAAAAAAGTAAATTTGGAGATCTAGTTATCTTTTGTGTAGGACTGATTGTTTCTTGTTGTACAACTTCCTCTTCGTTCATCACTTGATCCAGAATTAGATTACGAGGAACATGTGAAAAGTAGGATTTAAATGAATCATGACATTTGACACATTTTTTCTGATCATTGCTTGCTCCTCCTCTTGATGGCATAATAAACTATTGGAATTTATGAAGATGAGATTATAAATAGAAAAATTAGAGAATTGAGATTAAAATAGGTGATATATAAGAAATTGAAATCGCTATTTATAATTATTTTGAACTACACGAGAATTGAAGAATTAAGGAATTTTGGCCCAAACGGCTATTTCTTTAATGTTTCAAACGAGATTTTTTTTGGTAATCCAACATTTTCATTTTGGAACTTGTTTTCCAAAGGCGAACCGAACAATTTTCTTTCTATTGTGTAGATAGTTGACAGTTATTTCTTTTCCTCACATTCTTCTTACTCTCCTTCATCATCTTCCTAAACCAAAATCCATGTCTACAGCTTTTTGTCAAATTAATAAGTATCAAAATTAATTAGAAAGAATAGAAAATTAAAGAACCCTACAATTTAAATAGAGATTTAATTGGGTAAAAAAAATAAAAAATAATTAATTTTTTATTTTTGTTATAGTCCCCTCCGTCATCGATGGACTCCTTAGCAACCTCATCCTCATCCTCCTCAATCTAAGATTCTGTTCGGACTCTAAGAAGGTTCGGAGGAGTATATTAAGGTCATCTCCTCTTCGATATCCATCGGCAAGTGCTTAAACTCTAGGATATGAGAAATAATAGAGATCGCTGACGTCGAAGGTAGATATCCAACATTATCCTCTCCGTGAACCTAGAAAAAAGTACTCTTATTTTATATTTATGAATTGGGGGCATTGAAGGACAAAGGCCAAAAGTCAATAAAGTCGGTCTCTTGACCTTTGGATTGGCTTAGAAAGTGCAGATCTGACCTTCAGGGACAAATGACATTTTAACTACTTCCTAACCACCATCCGCGGTGCGGAAGATATGGGACACAAATAGGTAGCATGGACTATACTCGAAGAAGAAGAAGAAGAGGGTGAAGGAGAAGGGGGATCGTTGGGAGATGTGAGATCCACCATCTCTACGTAGAGGATAGTGACGTATAGGAACTTGAAAGGGACAAGACAGTATCAATTGATTTTTTTTAATTATTTTCTACACTCTAATTAAATTTCTATTTGAATTTTATGGTTCTTCACTTTTCTGCACTATGAAAAAATTATTTTAGAGAGTTTATCATATAATAAAATTTATATTTTTGCTCTTCGATAGTATTAAATTTATTATTTTAAAAATAAATACATAAAAAATATTTTATTTATATTATAATTAACTCAAATTTTGATTTATAAGTTATTCAAATATTAAACTTGATTGAATTATTTATTTATAACAAGATGACGCTCACAAAAATTATTTGAAAACAATTGAAAAGATAAATAATGATGTAACTTTATGTAGCAAACAAGTTTAGTACAAAATAAAATTTTAAAATATTTATCAAATTTGTAAAGTGTGTAATAATATATACGTTTATAATTTATCAAATTTGAAAAGTGTGTAATAATATATACATTTATCATAAAATATTACATTATACGAAAATTGAGATCTAAATTTATTTTAAAATTCTTTTAAAAAATATCAGTTATTACAAAATATCATATTTTTATATTGGTCTTAATTCTATACCAATTTTTTTAATCATTTTAGAAACATTATCACTAGTTCAACATGTACTCTCTAGGTTGATTACTTCCAAGATACGAAGAGGCAGGACGAGGGAAGAAATCCGAAGAGATTATTGAATGAACAATGAATTTGATCCATCCTTACATGAACAAAACAAAAAGGTTTCATAAATCTCACATTTTCAGCGTTGGCCATAAACGTTCAGAGAGAAACAATAGCCAATTGTTTTCGACATTGCAAAATTTTATTCATGGGACGAAAGAGTTTCAAAGAATTTGAAACGAAGCAAATAATAAAGGCATTCGTGAACTAGAAGCAATGGTTAATTATCTTGGCAAAATAAAATGGATGTCAATCAGCTATTGGATTACCCCGGCGGAAATGAAAGATGTTCAAAGTCCAAAGTTTAGAAGAGATTATCGAAACTATACTTGAAAACCCGGTTGAAGATATAGTTGGAGATGATAATTGATACATTACTATTAAATCCAGTTACACAAAATAAGCAGTAATAGCGTCGATAACTCTTCATCGAATTTTTGGGTACTCGGGGTTCGCGAATTTCATCGATGGAGTTTCTTAATTATTGAAACACCTATTTTTCTCTTCTAAATTCAAATAAATAGAATTTTTAGATCTCTAATTCTGATGTCTGAAAAAAAATTCTGGTAAATTAAATTTGGATGTACGAAAATATACCAAATTAAAAAAATAAAAAATTCCAATTAACCTATTCCACGAATTAAAGCGATTATCCTTCTCCAAATTCATCCTCCTTCCAATTCCAATTAACCGTCCAATTCCAATGAGTTCGAGTTCACCGATGATGGCAACACCAACGTGCTACCGAGCAACTTCGTCTCCTCCACCGAGGTTCTCCTCCAACAATGACGGCAAGAAAACCGACGATGACGACGAGGTCGAGGAAACCCAGGAAACCAACGACGACGAGAAGGTCGAGCAAACCACGAAACCAACGACGACGAGAAGGTTGATAAAATCCAGGAAACTGATAATGACGACAAGGTTGAGGGAACCTAGGTTCTCCTCCTCCGACAGCGGTTGAATTGGTGTCCTTATACTTTGAACTTGATTCCATGTAAAGCGGTCGCCGTGAATCTATTATGTGGATAATCAAGCACCTCCAGGAGCCAAAGGAAATACGGTCGCAGAAGAAATCAGAGCCGAAGAAGGAGCCGAGCAAGTTTAGCTAATTGGATTTATAATTTTGTTTATTGCAATTAAGTCTTGTCAATTAAGTCCTTCACGTAATGTGTTGATGCAGTTATCTTTTAATTAATCGTGCGTTAGTGTCAGTAGTGGGTTGAGTTAGTTGTAACTTCTCTTCCTATAAACAAGGGATTATAATGTGAAGTTGTTATGGGTAATTTGACAAAATTAGATAACTCCAAGTCTATCTCTCTCTTTCACGTTGTGAATTCTTCTATTTCCCACCTCTATTTACGATTAATCACGGCCAGAGAACCACCTCGAGAGGGTTAGGTCAATCGATTATCATCTAATTATATTTCCACGCTTCAATTGGTATCAGAGCCTTACCTAGAGGTGGTCGGTACAATGAGGAACGAAGAAGTTGTTGACTTGATGAAGGAACTCAAAACTGAGATTGTTCAAATGAGAACTGAGATTGAGCAAGTGAGATCGGAGATGGCAAGTAAGATCAAAGGACTGGAAGCATCCGTTGCAGGATTGACTCTCCAAAATCAAAATTTGGCGCGTCAATTGGAGCAATCTGCAAGTCTAGGGAAGAGGAAAATGGGAATCGAAGTGGCAGACTCATCTCCCTTATAGTTGCAGAAGGAAGTAATTGGCGAATCTTCCACAACTAATGAAGATGAAGGTAATGGCAGGATTCGCAGGACCTTCAAGTTCAAATTTCCAAAGTTTGATGGAATGGAGGTTTGTGATTGGCTCACTAAATGTGAGCATTTCTTCGATGTCGAGAAGATCGATCCTAAGTCTAAAATGAAGGTGATACACATTCACTTAGAAGGGGTCGCACTGTGGTAGTATAGTAATTTTTTGAAGAAGTGGGACAGATCGGTGGAATTAACTTGGGAGGACTTCAAGAGGGCGATTGAATGAAGGTTCTCTGAGGTGTGGTATGCTAGCCCTATGAAGATGCTGTTGAATTACAAACAGACCGGGAGTGTTAGTGACTACCAAATCGAATTCAAAGATAAATTGACGAGGTCGGACCTTCCTAAGGAGCAATCGTTACCAATTTTCTTGCAAGGGTTAAAACCCAAAATCGCAATGGCTATAGAGATGTTCTTCCCTAATTCTTTGGAATAGGCATTCGTTTTGGCCCAATTGGAAGAAAACAAAATCAATTTCAATGCCAAGAAATATAGAGAGTATACAAGGATTGTTAACAACCCCAATCCCTTATTGCCAACCCCTAACACGATGAATGTAGGGCGTAGTGGAGGAGTCCAAGGGAATGTGGCGAATTTCAATCAAAGGTCTAAACCATTTGATCGTGTTAAATCGAAGGAGATAGAGGAGAGACGTGCAAAGGGATTGTGCTTTTGGTGCCCAGAGAAATACGTGGTGGGTCACAAATGTGCTCAAAAGGGAAAATCTTTTATGGTGGAGGTCTCCGATGATGAAGATGAAGAAGTAGAAGGGGAGATGAAGGAGGATATCTTGAATTGCCAGGAGGAGGAAGCGATTGAGGAACCCATTCCATTAGTACATGCAATTATAGGCCAAACCCTGCAAAACTATCGTACAATGAAGGTAGTAGGCCGAGCTTGTGGGCAGTCGTTGTTCATCCTCATCGACTCAGGTAGCACGCACAATTTCCTAGATTGTGAAGTTGCTCGAAGGCTGGGTTGTATGATTGAAGATTACAAGATTATGAAGGTACGGGTGGCCAATGGAGGAGAAGCCCAATGTTCTCAAATTTGCAAGAATTTTTCATGGGAGTTGCAGGGTAAGCAATTTTTGGCCGATGTGTTATTGCTGGAATTGGGAAATTATGACATGGTATTGGGCGTTCAATGGCTAAAGACTCTGGGCCAAATTCAATGGGACTTCAAATCTCTTCAAATGGAGTTCTTAGTAGATGGAGACAAGGTCAAGTTACGAGGGACTCAAAGGAGCACGTTGAGGGAGAGTTCTTCGCTTCAGATGTGTCGATTACTATTAGCAGCCAAAGAGGACAAAATTGAGTTTTGTAATTTGACATTATGGAAGTTCTTCCCTGATATTGGGGAGGATGAACCTATTGAGTTCGAAGGTGTCGAGATTACGGAGTTGGAGCAGCAGCAAATCGATGAGCTTTTATCATGGTATCAAGATGTGTTTGAGGAACCTAAAGGGTTGCCTCCGATGCATTCTCATGTTCGTAGCATTCCCCTTCTGGAAGGTAGCAATCTGGTGAACTTACGAGCTTATCGACACTCTAGTATTTAGAAGGACGTGGTTGAGCAGATGGTCAAAGAGATGTTGCAAGTGAGAATCATTAAGCACAGCCATAGTAGTTTCGCATCACCTGTTGTGTTGGTTAAGAAGAAGGATGGCACTTAGATTTTTGCGTGGATTATCGGGCCCTGAATGAGATTACGATTAAAGATAAGTATCCTATTCCCGTTATTGATGAATTATTAGATGAGTTAGGAGGAGCACAATGGTTTTCAAAGATCGAACTAAGAGCGGGCTATCACCAAATCAGAATGGATCCCTTAGATGTCCACAAGATAGCTTTTCGTACCCATGATGGATTGTATGAATTCCTTGTGATGCCCTTCGGATTGTCGAATGCACCTGCTACCTTTCAAGGTGTTATGAATGATGTGTTTTGGCCCTAGTTAAGGAAGTTCATCTTGGTCTTCTTTGATGATATCTTAATCTATAGTCCTTCCTTTGAGCAATATCTACAGCATGTCGAATTGTCTTTGAAGGCCTTATGCGAGCATTCAATGTACGCGAAGAGGAGCAAATGTGTTTTTATAGCCACACATATGGAGTATCTCGGGCATGTCATTTCTTTTGGTGGAGTTACCACAGATCCGGCAAAGATCTGAGCTATGCAAGATTTTCCTCCTTCAAAATCATTGAAACAATTAAGGGGGTTTCTTGGTCTTTGTGGTTACTATCGCAAATTTGTGAGAGATTACGGGTTGATTAGTAAACCTCTTACTATGTTACTGAAGAAAGACGTCTTCCACTGGACTTCGGAAGCTCACGAGGCTTTCCAATTATTAAAGATAGCCATGGTCAACGCTTCCGCATTGGCTCTTCCTAATTTTTCCAAGACCTTTGTGGTCGAAACCAATGCTTCCAAGGTTGGAGTAGGAGCCGTACTCATGCAAGAACAATACCCGATTACATATTTCAGCAAAACTATGGGGCCCAAATTTCTTTCTTACTCGATTTATGAGAAGAAATTGAAGGCGATGGTCATGGTCGTCATGAAATGGCACCATTATCTAGCTCCCAAACCGTTTGTGATTCAAACGGATCATAAAAGCTTGAAGTACCTCCTTTCCTAGAAGCTTTCCACTATGAGTCAGTGCTCATGGTTGGCAAAATTGATGAGTTACAATTTCCAGATTGTATACAAGAAAGGAGTGGATAATAAGGTCGCGGATGCCTTGTCGCGACAACCTGAAATAGGGAGTTGGTTTTCTTGTCGCATTGACATCGATGAGCTATTAGAGGATCCCAAATTTTCTATCTTATGTATGTTGAACAGAGATGAATTGATCAATGCTATTAAGTCCAGCTATGAGCAGGATCCCAAATTGATCGAATTGATAACTGCTGTGTGAGAAGAAAATGGTCCGATTGGGATCTATGACCTCCACGAGGGATAATTACTGCAAAAGGGAAGGCTGGTAGTGGGACCCGACTTACAATTACGAAAGAGGCTTCTCGGATTATACCATGATTCACTGACGAGAGGACATTCAGGGGTTCAAGGCACCTACAAGAAGCTTCAAGGAGTCTTATATTGGAAAGGGTTAGAGCGAGATGTATGGTGTTTTGTTCGTGCTTGCATTGCAAATATGATCACTCGGCGTCACCCGAGTTATTACAACCAATTCCTATTCCAAAGGTGATATGGCAATCCATCTCCATGGATTTCATTGAGGGCCTTCCTTTATCGTGCGACTATTCCACCATCCTCGTGGTTGTGGATCGATTGAGAAAATACGCTCACTTTATTCCCCTTAAGCACCCTTTCTCCGCGGAATCAGTAGCCAAATCATTTCAGGATTCTGTCTACAAGCTACATGGCTTACCAGAGGTCATCATCACAGATCGCGATTCCATCTTCCTAAGCTCATTTTGGCAAGAATTGTTCCGTTTACAAGGAGTCGATTTGAGAATGTCAACAGCATATCATCCGCAAACAGATGGACAAACAGAGATTGTCAACAAGAGTCTTAAAACTTATCTTCGCTGCATGACTCACGATAACCCCAAAGATTGGAGTAATTGGCTTTCATTGGCAGAATTTTGGTACAATACCAATTATCACACATCCGCTGGCATTTCACCTTTCGAGGCTCTCTATGGTCAACCCCCTCCATTCCACCTACCTTACTTCGTGGGAGATTCAAAGATTGAAGCTGTAGATCGCTCCCTTACTGCTCATGAAGACAACTTGAAGTTATTAAAGTTTCATCTCGAATGCGCCCAATATCGCATGAAGCAACAGGCAGACAAGGGCAGGTCAGATTGCATCTTCATCATTGGGGATTTTGTTTGGTTGAAATTACAACCTTATCGCCAGCAATCATTGAAGCGTCATACCAATCAGAAATTGGAGCCTCGCTATTATGGACCATATCGCGTTTTGGATAAGAAGAGTGATGTTGCCTATACACTGGATTTACTAGAAGAATCTGGAATTCATCCAACGTTTCACGTTTCGCAGCTCAAGCAATTCGTAGGTTCGCTGCCATCATCTCGTTTAGAGGTACCCTCCAATTTCTTTTCTACTCGTGAACCTAAAGTTATCATCGATAGGCGGATGGTCAAATGCCACAATCATGCTAAAAGTCAAGTTCTAATTAAGTGGGTCGGGCTGCCATTGAGTGAAGCTTCGTGGGAATTTTATTCGAACATTAAAGCTACTTATCCTCTGAGTTCCTTGTGGGCAAGAAACGTAAGCGGCAGGGAGTGTTATGTGGATAATCAAGCACCTCCAGGAGCCAAGGGAAACACGGTCGCAGAAGAAATCAGAGCAGAAGAAGAAGGAGCCCAGCAAGTTTAGCTAATTGGATTTATAATTTCGTTTATTGCAATTAAGTCTTGTCAATTAAGTCCTTCACGTAATGTGTTAATGCAATTATCTTTTAATTAATCGTGCGTGAGTGTCAATAGTGGGTTGAGTTAGTTGTAACTTCTCTTCCTATAAACAAGGGATTGTAATGTGAAGTTATTATGGGTAATTTGACAAAATTGGATAACTCCAAGTCTATCTCTCTCTTTCACGTTGTGAATTCTTCTATTTCCCACCCCCATTCACGATTAATCACGGCTAGAGAACCACCTCGAGAGGGTTAGGTCGATCGATTATCATCTAATTGTATTTCCACGTTTCAGAATCAATCCAGCGAGGGTAATTGATGGTGGTAGAGTGGGTTTCTCAAGTGGGTGGTTGACCTTTTTCTTTGAACAAGATGAAGATCTTGGTTTGCAAATCGCTAGAACGGTACGTCTTTGAAGGGAATGAATCGATTGAGTCGAGGGATGAACTGATGCAACGAGCGGGACTAGTGAAGGGGATGAGTCGATTTGGTCGGGATTTATTTGTTTTGACCGGCGGAGTATTTTTTTTTTATTAAGGACATTTTTGTCCATCCAAATTTAATTCACCTAAATTATTTTCTGGTACCAGAATAAAAAACCTGATATTTCTATTTATTTAAATTTGGAGGACCAAAATATGCGTTTCAATAATAAAGAGACTTTACTAGTATAAAAAAAAATGTCGGAGACCATTTGGTCCAGTGGTATTGGATGGGGTGGGGTGGGGTGAGGTCATGGGTTCAATCCCTGCCTCTAACATGTAATGGATTAGGATTCTAAAAACAAAAACTTTACTAGTAAAATTGATAAACCCCACAAACTTAATATTAATTTACTCTAGTTTATTTGTTGCAGTTTGAGATCATCACATTCACACCGGAGCTTGTGGATGCCATTAGAAAACTTACAAGTAAACTTATTTTAATTAAAATTTCAATAAAAAGAAATTATGCTAACTATCTGTACAAGTTTAGAAGATTATTAATTTATGATTTTGATGAGACTAATAGATTTATATAAAAGTGTTCATAAAAAATAAATTATTATTGTGTTAAAGAATTTATTAATGTATTGTGTATTAATTTAAGGAGATTCTATAGTATTAAAATTCCAGTTTTATAACTATATAAATTGAACTTGGGAATCAATCCAAATGAACTTTCATTGATAGCCTTGAACCAATCAAATAGAAACAAAAATTATACAGCTTGATGAAACATGTAAAACAATTGCAAGTGAAACAAAATTTGCCATAACTCTCAAGTACTGGCCTATGGTGGTGGAAGTTAAAGGCTTCTGAAAGCTTCATCATCATGGCTGCCTCATGTTCAACAATTCCCACCTCCTCATCCTACTACTGCTCTCCATCACCAACTCTGCCAGGTGGAAGAAATAGCTCAATCTCCACCACTCATTCCTTATCTTTTCCAAGCATTATCCTTGGTACCCACCATGGAATTTCCCCAAGTAGGCACCACCAGCCAAGTACAAGGGTTTCTGCCAAGTTTGACAAGTTCCAGGGGTCCCCTGAGGGAGAAACAGTATCCCAGGTTGATGCTCAGTCTCAGCCTCAGAACCTTGTGCAACAAGAGGGAGAGGAAGAAGATGACAGGTTTTGTTTTGGTTCCTTTTGCACTAGCTTATTGACTTCGTTCAGGTTGAATATTTCTGGGTTTGTATTCCAGGTTTACTAGAATAATTTGTAAGGATCGCTCTGCAGATGATAGATAGAATTGAACCAATGTGTTGTGCTAGAATTTTGAGTTTGGTATCAGAGTGGGTTTGATCTTGTAGCCCGTGTTAAATGTTTAGCTATGAGGTGCAATTGAATCTTGCAAGGTCATATGGAGTTTGTGTTTAATGAAAGCTGATTTAAAAAAAAATGCTTAGAGCCCTTACCATTGTCCAATTTGTAGTGCTGATGCTCTCTACCCGCAGCTGTTCGTTCCATGTCTTTCAGGATGCAAAATAGTAGCATTTTGGGATACCTATAGTCTATACATAATTTTAATATGAATGTCTAGGCTTTGGTTGTTGTTGCTGGTTGATTCTGCTTGTTGCATGCCCACTGCTAACGGCATGTGATTTTTTTTCAGCTGTTTGCCGTCGGACTTGGTTGGAGCAGTTCAGCAGTCGAGCCAGGCAGCTGCTACGTTTATCTCATCCGGGGGAATGCGAGCCATAGTATGTTCAATTTTCTGATACCTAGGTGCTTGCAGGGTCTGGTTTTTGTTCCTCCGATTGTAAGCCGTCAGTAGCAATCATGGAGGAGAAGAGAACTTGAGATAAGAGGAGATAAAATCAGTGAATAATTGGTTGAAAGCCTTTGAGAATGTCATGTTCCTCATCTGATTAGAAGAAAATGTTTCCACTTGCACAGTTATCATGCTTGTTCTTCGTTTCTTGCTGCTAAGTCAATTTATTTAGTTTCGCTTGATTTAACTCATTGCAGGTGGAGCTCCTGATTCCGCAACTTCAGTTTCTAGACGACGAAGGTGCTCAAGCAGAGCTCTGGGAATTATCGAGGCTTTTCTTGGAAACACTTATTGCAGAATCTGGATTGCAGGTACCTTCTTCTTGTTGAAGCTGTTGAATCAATTAGATAAATGAGGATTCTATTGAGATGTCGTAAAAGCGTGAGTGGAAGAAATTATGAAAAGTCTAAATCGGTATTTCATGAACTGCAAAAAACTGATGCTTTGTTGAATCCGAGTAGCTACTGCATCAGGATGACGAACGGTAGAAATGTGAACGAGAGATGTAAGGAAAAGGGACGACTATTTTCACCTTGTTTCAGCTGTCAATGATAGTATGCAGATATCCCGTGAATAAAATGTTTTGTATCACAATTGAATGTTGTGGATCTACTAAGTTGTTGACGTAAATCTCGCTCATATGTTGAATACCAATATTCAGAGAGTTAGAGCCATATTCCCAGATGCTGGTGCTGCAGCACTACTAAAGTACCAGTGGACGGATGCAGAGTTCCGGTTCTCAAGGTGATCCTCACCCTTGGAAAGAAACATGTTCAACATTTTCCATTGAGATTAGAATGTTGCTACATTTCTGTCTGTTTATAGCTTAAGGCCTTAGATTCTACATGACACCCTCCGTGTTGTTTCTGCTTAGCCTGAGAACATGTCTATCCTGCTATTCTAGTTTAACTGACAGGAAGCCAGTAGACAGTGACGATGAGCTAGTGGTTATGATTGTTCCTGATTACCAGATGCTCAGGAATGTAGAGAAAATTGCATCTGATCTCTCGGATCCGGTAAGACTCCAAAGTCCTCAGCTTCTATAAAACCATATGTTCTTCGAAATGCTGTGGCTTACTTAAACCTGATCAAGCATTACCACTAATACTTGAATATATTTTGCAAAAGAAGCTTATCACATTATCTGAATAACTCGAGTGTACTTTCGCTGAACACTGTCATGATATAAGCTTTGAGACTATCAAATACCCCTTAACTCTCTTCTCCTATCTTACAATCATATCGTTAACATGAACTTTCATCATAACTTTTGACAGCCGAGACCACTCATAATGTGGAATCCACGCCTCATCAGTGAGGAAGTCGGTGTGGGGAGCAATGTCCGGAATTTAAAGCGGTTCTTTCTGAGGTAAATTCTCTTCTCTTATATTTTGTTTGCTTGCTGATACTTGCAAAGTTCATGCTCACTCACAGTCACACACTTCATTGTTATCTCCAACATTGTTCAAGCTGTTCAAATTGAATTTCCTCTCTCCAGAATTACCCAACCTCCTGCAAAAAAAATCTCAGTATTTGGTATGATGCATTATATCGTCATCCGTTGCCTACACTAAGCATTAAAATGTAGCAGCACAAGCCATTGAACTAGTCAGTATTTTGCTCTCTCTCTGTCTCTGTATCTCAAATCTCATTCACTTTTTCGTACAGAGCCATATGCATCTTCTTTCTATTTCCATTTTTTGCGATCTTACAATATAACGATGCGACTACATGGATCTAATATATAATGCAGTACCTTTACCACCGTATACTCGATGAGACCTCTACCAACTGGTGCTGTTTTCAGGTGTTATCCAGGGTAAGAGTAAATTTTCCGCTCAATATGATTTTGCTGCCTTCAAAATGGAATCCATCACTGTTGAAAGTAAACTCTTTCATGTTTTCTAACACCAATAAGCTTATCATATTTAATACACCTAATTATAACCAGTACAATCATTAATTTGTTCCTATGGTCAAATCTCTGCTCAGCTTTCTGGTTCAAAGATGCCCATGCCATTTAACTATACCGAATACATGAAACCTTCTTGCTAAGTACAGGAAAAATGCTGAAGTTTCTGCTTAACATGTCATAGTCTAATCTACAAACCATGATCGCTCCTAGACAAGTACATGGTCTCTTAATCATATCTATGAACTCAAAAGCTGATTCTGTCTGCTTTATGGACAGAATGTGGAAGGTGTTTTCTGACGACAAAGACAGACCAAACAGATACCTTCTCGCCAAAGAAGTCGCAAGTCGTCCTGATGCAGAAGAGATCGAGGTTAGTTATTAGTAGAAAGTTAAAAGTAGTTTCATGTTCTAACAGAGAGAAATAGTATTCGTTCTAAAAATCCTGCATGTATTAGCGGTTGACTTGATATTAACCTGATAGATTATATTTGCTGGCGGAGAAGACTCAGAAGCAGAAGGCCCGTCCTTGCTCACCCAAGCAGCTGGCGTTTTCTCCTCTATCAACCGATTCATGCGAGCTATTTCAAAGTAGCCGCAAGCACCAACACAGAGTCCCTACTCCCAGTTGCTCTGTGCTATTTTCTAGGGACCTTTACATTTATATCCCAGGATATGTAGGCGCAGCAAGTTCAAGCCTCAGATTGACGTTCTGGGTTTGGTTGTCCTTGTTGCATAACCATTGGTTTCATTGCATAAGTTGTTACCAACTGTTCCTGCATATTCTGATAAGCCATGAACCATAGTCAAAAATAAAAAACACAACTTCCGGCATCCAATTTATATAGACAATTTAGCTGATGCTTCAAGAAGCTTAATGTGCTGATATCCATCCCTTAAAATCCTCTTCACTCCTTTCTACTGTGTCGAGAATGATGACATTGTCTTAAAGATGTATACAAATCCATTGGCCCTAAATAAGTTAAAAACAATTACATCTGGTCCCTTCTAGTTTGTTGGTTGTAGAGACAATAAGTCGAGCACCTAGAGGACGCGGTTGCAGATGACCTGTCGTTCGAGATAATAAGTCACAGTTAAAGACCGGCCACGTGTCACGCCAGGATTGGCTGCCAAGAAATGGATAGCGCGCGTGTTTTAGAAAATAGTTAGAGGGCGGTATTCATTGTAAAATTACATATTAATACTAGAACTTCGATGTAATACTCACTTCAGTACAATTCTTGATTTCTAATAAAATTCCTATTCCCTTTCTTCTCTTTCTCTCTCTCTCTCAAATCCTTTCTTTCCCCATTCTAGTAACCGTCAAGACGGGTTCTTGACAAAGTGGTATCAGAGCTATGGAGACACGCTGGAAATCGATTGAAGATCAACTTCGGAAGTTTGAAGAAAGATTTGCGTTGGTGGAGAGGAGCGACCAAGAAACGAAGGAGCGGTTGGATTCGATAGAGAACTCACAAAAACGAACGTTCGAGTGGCTTAAGCAACAAATCAATGATCGCGGAATACTTGGACCAAATCCAGCAATCGTGAACCAACCATCTGTGGTGGTTGAAGAATCTGTGGAGGTGAACAACTCATCAAAAGAGCAAGAAGGTTTGGCGATGGTTAATGCTCGAAGGGATGGCTTCATAAAACCCAGGTTAGACTTTCTAATATTTTCTATTGAGAACACTAGAAGTTGGTTGAGGAGGTGCGAGAAGTACTTTACTGTGTACAATATTGAATCAGGAAGATGGGTAGAGTTAGTGAATCTTCACTTAGACGATGTCACCGAAGTCTGGTTCGATGGTTGGATATTACAAGTAAAGGAGGTAACTTGGAAGAAGTTTTCGGATGAACTTTGTAAGAGGTTTGGTTCGAGGCATGCAGGAGGTATAGTGGAGGAGTTTAATCATCTCAAGCAGTTGGGTAGTGTTGATGATTACGTTAAGAAATTTGAGGAGCTTAAAGGGTTCATGATTAGGGAGAATCCTTCACTTAAGGATGGTTATTACATGCATTCTTTTGTGGGAGGGTTATCTGATTTGATCAAGCCATGGGTTCGTGCGAATATGCCCACTACATTGGGAGAAACAATCATCAAGGCTCAGTTGTATGAAATAGCCTTAAAGGCAGGACAGAAGGCATGGAATAGTGGTAGAAGTGGATCGAGTATTACACCAAGAACTGGGATTGGCAATTCATCGAGTACCTGGAGTGCGAGTAATTCGTCGAACACCTGGCGAAATACAGCAAATCCCAGGTCAGGTCAAGAATTAGGAGCCAATAAGAAGAAGGAACCGTTTTGCTATACTGTGGAGAAACTCCATGGGTCCGAGGTCACGTATGCAAGCAGAAGAGGGAAGGGTTGCATACAATTGAAGGTGAAGAGGTCTATGTTGATGAAGAACAAAATGCTGACAACATTGAGGAGTAAGAGGGGTTAGCAGAACTTTCAATGCATGCTATAAATAGAAGTATAGGCTGTGGTACATTGAAGTTAAGAGGCAAGGTCAGAAATCGTCCAATTCTGATCCTATTGGACACTGGAAGTACAACAACTTTCATCAGCAAACATCTAGTGCAGCTCCTGAAGTTGGATGAGATTACTATGCCTGGCTTAACAATCTCTTTAGCTAATGGTGTTAAGGTGCTGTGTAATCAGATTTGCAAGGATGTGAAGTGGGAAATGAGTGAAAGTGTATTCTATTTCAATTTCAGAGTATTGGAGTTGGGAACTTATGACATGGTGCTTGGCACTGACTGGATGCAAGAGTGCAACCCTGTGTTGTTTGATTTCGTGAGAGTAGAGGCTATAATTCAGAATAAAGGCAAGGAGATTATGCTGAGAGGATATAGAGATGTCAATTCTGAAGAAGAGTTGAGCAGCATTTCAGTAGTGACATGAATCATAACCTGTCATATCAATAAGTTAAAGAACTGTTGTTAATTTCTGATGTACATTCAGCTTTAGTGGAACTAACTACAGTAGAAGAGGAAGAACTGAAGTTAAGAGATGAGTTTGGAGCTGAGTTTGGTGTGGAATTTCAAGAAGTTTTGAGGAAATTATTGAGTTCTTACAAGAATTTATTTTGTGAGCTAGGGACACTACCACCACCAAGATTGTAGGATCATGGAATCACTCTATTACCAAACACATCAGCAGTTTTGATAAGGCCATATAGGTACCCTCATTTTCAAAAAGAGGAGATCAAAAAGCAAGTGGAGGCATTATTGAAATCAGGGTTCATACAGGAGAGTGAGAGTCCATTTGCTTCACCTGTATTGTTGGTCAAGAAGAAAAATGGCACTTGGAGAATGTGCATTGACTATAAGCAACTCAACAACTGCACTGTCAAGAACAAGTATCCAATACCAATAATAGATGATTTGTTGGATGAGTTACATGGTGCAAAGATCTTCTCCAAACTGGATTTAAGGGCAGGGTACCATCAGATTAAGATGAAAGAATCTGATGTTCACAAAACAGCTTTCAGAAAACATCATGGTCACTTTGAGTTTAAAGTGATGCCTTTTGGGTTGACCAATGCACCAGCAACCTTCCAAGCTTGCATGAACAAGGCCTTAGCTCCTTTCTTGAGAAGGTTTGTTCTTGTCTTTTTTGATGATATTTTGATTTACATTGAAGATGAATCTACTCATTTATCACCTCTCAGACAAGTGTTTGATGTTCTACGATGTGATCAGTTCTTCTTGAAGTTGTCTAAATGTAAGTTTGGCATGCATTCTGTTGACTACTTGGGTCATGTCATCTCTGGCCTTGGTGTCAGCACTGATCCAAGGAAAGTCTCAGCAATGCAATAGTGGCCAATTCCAAAGATAATCAAGGAGCTTCGTGGATTCTTGGGGTTAATTGGTTATTATAGGAAGTTCATCAGAAATTATGTAGAAGTAGCTAAACTATTGTTCTTATTATTGAGAAAAGATGGATTTCTATAGAACGAGGTTGCAAAAATGGCATTTAAAACATTGAAGGAGAAGATGGTGTCTGTGCCAGTTCTAGCATATCCAATTTTCACTCAACAATTCACATTAGAGACTGATACTTCTGATTATGGACCTGGTGCAGTCTTGTCTTAAGGAGGTCAACCTATTGCCTTTTTAAGTCAAGCTTTAGGTCCACGTAATGCTGGCCTGCCTGTATATGAGAAAGAACTACTTGCTCTTCTTCTAGCAGTGTCGAAGTAGAGGCATTATTTGGAAGGAGGTGTGTTTGTTATTAAGACTGATCGTCAGAGTCTTAAGTATCTTTTGGATCAACATGTTCATACCAATCTGCAGAAGAAAGGAGTATCCAGATTGATGGGGTTGGATTTTATAATCGAATATAAACGTGGTATTGAGAATCGAGTTGTAGATGCTTTGTCGAGAGTGACACATGAGTTAGCAGCAATCTATACTATGCTTCCTGATTGGTTATCTTCGATAGCATCCACTTACGAAGGTGATGAAGTGATGCAAGAACTGATTCCAAAGCTGATTGCTGCACCAGATTTCATTCTTCACTATAGATTGATTCAAGGAATTGTCATATATAAAGGCATGATTTATGTGGGAAGTACAGGTCCTCTTCATGCTAAGATCTTTAACCAACTTCATTCATCAGCAGTGGGAGGTCACTCTGGCAGCTTGGTCACATACAAAAGAATTAAGAAACACTTCTTTTGGAAAGGATTGAAGGGTGACATCAAGATATGGGTCAAGTCATACAATGTTTGTCAACGTTGTAAGTTAGAGAATGTAGCATATCCAGGCCTACTTTAACCTCTACCATCCCTGATGGTGCTTGGAAGAACATTTCATTAGATTTCGTCGAGGGTTTGCCTAAATCAGGTAGGAAGGATACCGTTCTCGTAGTGGTTGATCGTTTCTCAAAGTATGCTTATTTCTTGGCTTTATCTCATCCATTCACAGCCTTGCAGGTTGGAAGAATGCTAATTGATCAGGTCTGCAAACTGCATGGTCTACCTGAGGTAATCGTATCTGATCGAGATAGAATCTTTACGAGCAATGTATGAACATCTCTCTTTTAGTCGTGGGGGTTCAATTGAATCTTAGCACTGCTTATCACCCTCAATCGAATGGGCAGACTGAAAGGGTTAACCAATGTTTAGAAAATTATCTCAGAGGGATGTGTCTCCATTACCCCACCAGTTGGTTTCAATGGCTACCTCTAGCTGAATTCTGGTACAATTCATGTTTTTATACTTCTATTAAGTATTCTCCTTTTGAGGTCCTTTTGAGGCTTTGTATAGATATACGCCTCCATCACTACCTGGATTGAGCGAAGAGCAACCTTCAGTTGCTGTGGTGGCAGATTTTGTTAAAAGGCAAGCACAAGTTTTACAAGGGTTAAAGGCAAATCTATTGCAGGCACAAGAGAGAATGAAGTTGTTTGCAGATAAGAAATATTCTGAGAGATCATTTGAAATGGGAGATTTGGTTTTCTTGAAGTTGCAACCTTATAGACAACTATCTCTTACTGTCAGGAAGAACTTGAAGTTATCTGCTAAATACTTTGGTCCTTACCCTATCATGGAGAAGATTGGTACAGTGGCCTATCGTCTTCAATTGCCTGTAAATTGTAAAATTCATCTTGTATTTCATGTGTCACTACTGAAGAAGAAGATTGGTGTGGGAAGAGTCGTGGTAAGCACTCCACCTTTGGCAAATGCAAATGGTTAGCTAAACTTGGAACTGAAAGCAGTGATTGGTCGTCCGAGTTGTTAAGCATAATAACGTTGCAATGGTACAAGTTTTGATCAAATAGGCTAATATTGATGATGATTCGACCTGGGAGGACTTTGGTACAATCTGCTCTCAGTTTCCTCAGTTTCGAGCGTTGAATCAAGCATTTTGAAGCACTTGAGGACAAGTGCATTTTGAAGGAGAGGGGTTTGTTGGAGACAATAAGTCGAGCACCTGGAGGACGCAGCTGCAAACGACCTGTCATTTGAGATAATAAGTCACAGTTAGAGATCGGCCACGTGTCATGCCATGATTGGCTGCCAAGAAACGGATAGCGTGTGTGTTTTAGAAAATAGTTAGAGGGCGGGATTCATTGTAAAATTATATATTAATACCAAAACTTCGATGTAATACTCACTTCAGTACAATTCTTGATTTTTAATAAAATTCATATTCCCTTTCTTCTCTTTCTCTGAAGATCCTTTCTTTCCCCATTCTAGTAACCGTCAAGACGGGTTCTTGACAGTTGGCCACCCTGTAATTCTTAAATAAATTAAAAAACTCCCTCAATTTGGTGAAATTATACCATTCAGCCTCTCATGCTGAAATTGTCGTATTTTTTCATCGAGAAGACACGAGAAATGACACAAATACCCCTAGCCTAAAAATACTCTATCTCCTCTTACTACTTCCACTTCCTCCTCCTCCTTATCTTTTCTCCTCCTCTACCTTCTCTTTTCTCCTCCTCTGGTAAGTTCAAGATTTACTGGGGCGGGTCCCACCAGAGTCATCTCTAGCGATGCTTCTCGTTGACATCCACCATGTTCCTATAGGCCCTCTTCTTCGTCGCCCTCACCGCTTTATACCTAAGTTGATGAAATCCATCTCCCTAATTAACACTTAACCTCTCAAAGTCCCACTAAGATGAACTTATTCTCCTTCCTAATCCTAAACCCTGACCCAAATAACCACATTTGAGAGTCTTTTTCTCCAGTAAATGTTGGTTGCTGCCAAGGGAGCGGCCAACTCCAAAAGATGGTCGACAATGCAAGCAGTGGGTCCTACCAATCTAGTTTTATATCACCGACAAGCAGGGTAAGTAGGGGTTACTAGGTTTGTGAGCCGAGATGGTGGATGATGTAATTTGGGAGTTAGGATTAGTGCTTGGATTTGGGAGCCAAGATGGTGAGAAGAGAAATCAGGATTCCAACACATTGTTATGGCTCTCTAGGATGAAGGAGGAGACGGCCCCAACTTATCCCCAATAGTCTGGGTGCCCCTTGTCGCAGCTTTCCGATGGTGTTCATGTCTTTAATTGTTGGTTTGGTTTTATGGTTGTTTCACTTGAGTATGGCCTTGTACTCATTGTTGCTTTTTAGTTATTCCTCTCTTTAACTATTGCTTTGTAATTTATTTGGTCATTTGATTTAACAGATCGTAATGCGTGATTTGATTTGTGAGTTTTGTTTTTAGATCATTTTTCTAGGATGTGTAGTTGTGGTATTTAATTGATTTTCCGGGCTATGGCTATGGTGATTGAAGATTTTCATGTTCATTTTTTGGCATCCGTAGAGAAGAGGGAGGAGGAGGAGAGAGGAAGAGAAGGAGGAGGAGGAGGACGACGGTGGAGGAGGAGGAGAAAAGAGGAGGAGGAGGAGGAGGAGGAAGAGGAAGGAGGAAAATGAGAGTAATTTTTTTATAAGGGTATTTGTGTCATTTTCCGTGCCTTCTCGCCGGAAAAATACGTCCATTCTGGCATGAGGAGTTGAATGGTATAATTTTGCCAAACTGATAAAGTTTTTTAATCGATTTGCGAATTAAGGAGGACCAGATTTAATTTACACTAAAACCAATGTTGCTAGTTATTCCTAGAAGATAGGAAATGAACATTCCGTCACCGAACAAATAATCTTTCTATAAGTAATGATGTCACCGAAAGTTTCTTTTCCGCCAAAGGTCCCGAGGTAATATAAAAATACACTGAAAGTTGAGGACAAATCATGTATACAAACATATGGAGGCGGCTTGTTGCCACATTTGTTTCTGCGATCCAGTTATGAAATGGAACCTTCTGGCTCAGTACGAGAACGTGCTCGCATCTGATGGAAGTATGCAAAGGACCGTCATCAAGCTTAGAACCAATCTACATTCTGAGTGGAATTCTTTGGTTGCTTCTTTGGCTTCTGGAACCGATTGTTCTCAAATCTGGCTTTCACTATTAGTGAATAAAGCAAGTCTTCCTCAGCCGATGTGTCGTATGGAGTCTCTATGATACTGCAAGCACATGAAACACCAGCCGTATGTCAGAGCTGATGGCTTAAAAAACACAACTACTAGAAGGTGTCCTTTTATCCTGAAGACTGATGATGAGGTGACTCCTAAGATTATCGATCAAGAACTACTCGAAGACGTCAATCAAACATTTCTATTTTTATGGACTTGCCATGGATGGCCTACTGTTCGATAAAGTTAGGAAGAAAGATAATCTGAGAATCTACCACTCAAGCAACTCCTCCAGAATGATCCTCTGTGAAGGTGTAACATAATGAATACAACTTCGAGGGCACTGCCCAACTGCCAGCTGAACTTGGTAATCTTCACCATGCCCTGATTAAACACATAGCGATCCCCAGATGCAACTTGTTAGAAGAGTATATTGCCTCTCCGTACATAAACGATTTGCTTATTTTGTAATCATTTTCTTTTTTCTTCAACGCATTGTTATAATAGAAAAGGCGCCCACGGAGACCAAAAGTACAAGAAACATTTGCGACCAGAATAACCTTGAGATGTTGCCCTTGCAGTGCCAGTTGAAGATGCAAAAGTAAACGCGTGAGGGGCAGCATTTCCACATGAATATGGGCACCCTGCAATTATTTTCAATCATAGATGTGAGGAATGGCATAAAATGAATAGATAATCAACAAGCACATTAATCCAGGAAATCAAATCATGAACTATTCTGTTCTGTACAACATTAACTCAGATCCAATTGAAAATCATATGCCTTGAATACTTTCACTTCATGAGAGTGCACTTGTAGTAGCATAGGGTGCACTTGGGTTTAAATAACTGTTCCGAGTAACCAGGTCCAGCTAACAAAGTATAGGGTATATGAAGCGAATGCAACATCCACTTGCATCTCAAGAAGCCAGTGAAGGAAGTGAATCATATCCGGAGACTCAAACAAGCATCAATCTCTACAAAGATTTACAGCTCCATGACATCGAAATGTAAGAACTATATAGAATCACCCATGCCCACCAATACCTTTCCCAATGCAAAGAACTTCATTAACAAAGATATCAAGTGCTTCACACTCCGGTTTGTCAAACGGATCCAAACATTCGCTGCAAAATTCATCAGAGCGTCATAAACACACAAATAGGCAAGCGAGCTTGCATGTATAAGATGGAACTACAGGAAGTGAAGATTCATATCTTATAAGACATCAAACTAGAAACTCGGGTTTCTTCAGACTAGTTGAAAAGCACGGAAGTAGTTTCGCAATGAAAGACAATCGGAATGCACTGCAATGATGCTCACCTCTCGATGATATCTGACCGACTGAAGTTAGTTAGCATCTGCAACCACCAACGATAAATTGAAACCATTGTCAAGTAATAGGTTCTCTAACTGTCCAGAACCTTTACACAAAAGAGAACAAATTGAATTATTCTGCTCAAGTAAAAGGCAGAACCTCATACGCTTGAATCACACGACGGATCATGATATCACATTCCTTCCCACCTCTATTAACATCCGGGTGGAACTGCTTTACCTATCATAATTGAACAGACCAAAAAAGATGATCAAAAGGAGACATATTGCAATAAAGAACCAAAACTGACATTGGACAAAAGAATGAGTATATTAGTGTACTTTGGCCCTAAAAGCAGCTTTGAGCTCAGTGAGTGAACAGCCCGGTTGAACTCCAAGGACCGCGTAGGCTGAGGCACCAGAAACAGGACCACCCTCGTCTCCATTTCTTCCCCCACAACTAGCGCGGAAGTACTTGAAACAAACGGCTGTATTAGCAATGCAAGGCAGTGGGATTTTACGGTTGGAGTTGCAGGGAAAGTTAACGGTCTTTTGAAATGGAAGGAGTACAGAGAGTTGAGAGGGGTAAAAGCTTAAGGAACCCATCTTTTTATTACTTCCCATCTTCCCTTTATCTACCGACCTTTTGACTTCTTTGTGATCAGAAATCGTTGGGAACTTTGATGGTTGGTTGGATATTTTGGACTCCAAATAATCACATATCGTTGTTTCTGTCTTTTCTTTTCCCTTTATAATTGGTCGTTTAAGCTTTCAATAATTCTGTTTTCTTCAAAGCGAGGAAAAGGACTTTTAGGCTCAACTTCCTTCACGTCCACATAAAAAGTGCAACTAATTTGGAAGAAGAGGACCACTCGCAATCGCTCTGTCTATGATACATGAGCTTTCTTGTGCTTTTACTACAGCAGAAAGTATACTGAAAACTATAATTATGATGTAGTACGAGGGAATGCTAATACTGAGTCCTTGATCAGTATCAGCTGAAGCTACCACCAAAACCAATGCTCAGAATCACAGAGCTCGAAAATGCTGTCTTCTACAGGAAACCTCAATATTCATTTGTGAGTCTCTATCCGACTCACGCCCTGGTCTCTAGGCACTCCCATCTCTTGCATTCTCTCAAAAGATTGTGCTTTTTCTCCCCACTTTCCCTCGGAAGAAAAGATGTTTGCCAACTGAACGTATGGTGCAGGCCTTCCTGGTGACAATAGAATTAACTGTTCGGCTGCATACTTGCCTAGCTCTGTCGCTCCATGAATGCTGCATGCTCCGAGCAAGGCCTCCCAGATAAACGCGTCGTGTTTCACAGGAATTTCTTCGATGAAACTCCTGGCTTCACTGAGAAGTCCTGCTCTGCCCAACATGTCAATCACACAGGCATAATGTTCGGCTCTTGGGTTTATTTTGTGGAAGTCCATCATGGACTTAAAAAGCTCCATGCCCTTGTCAACTAGGCCTGCATGACTGCAAGCATGAAGCAAAGACAGAAATGTAACATCTGTTGGTTCCACACCTTCCCTTCGCATCTCTTCATAGAGTTGTAGTATTTGGCAGCCATCCCCATGGCGAGCGAAAGCAGTAATAACTGAGTTCCACGAAACTGAGTTCCTCTTAGACATTCTTTGGAAAATTCTCATCGTGTCCACCAAATTCCCACTTTTCGAGTACATGTTTATGAAACCATTGTTGACGAAAATGTTAGACCCAAATCTCCGTTTGATAGCCAACGAGTGAATTTGCTTGCCAAGGCCCAAAGAGTTTCCGGAACCTAACACCCCTAGAACAGCAGAAACCATGTTTGGGTCAATATGATAGCCTTCCTTCACTACTCTCACAAAAATTTGTACAGCCTCTTCCTCGAAGCCATTTTGCGCAAATCCTGTTAGGATTACAGTCATGGCAACCCCATCGAGCTGTTCTGCACACTCAAAAATCTTCCATGCATCTTCGATGTTTCCACATTTAGAATACATATCCATTAGTGCGCTCTCGACGCACAAGTCTCCTTGCATTCCAAGCTTCAAAACAAGAGCATGAATTTGACTCCCGCCACACAACGCCTTCAAGCCAGAGCAGGCCATCAATGAGCTTGAGTAGGTCAGCGTGTTGGCTTCCGCAGATTGATGATTCATCTCCAAGAATAATTTCAAACCATCTGTGTGAAACCCGTTCTGCGATAGCCCCGAGATAACCGCAGTCCAAGTAACAACACTCCTTTCGAGCATCTCGTTAAAAATCCGCCGCCCTGCCGCAAAGCGCCCGCACTTAAAACAAGATGTAATCAAAGCATTACCTACCGTAACTTCCCTCTCAAAACCACACCGAAACACCAGACAATGAATCATTTTCTGGACATTTCTGAGCTCAGGCTGATCACAAGCAGACAAAACAGTTGTCAAAGTAGCTTTATCAAACCTACTACATAAACTCCGTTCCTGCATCTGTTTAAACAATCCAAAGCCAACTCGGAGCTCCCTCCCATTATTGTTATTATTATTATTCAAGAACCCGGAAATAATAGTATTCCAAGATATTATATCTCTGAGGGGCATATCATCAAACAGCTTGCCAGCATCGACCAAGGCCCCGCATTTGGAATACAGAGCCAAAAGAGAGTTCCAGACCACGAGAGCGTCTTTCGAACCGGGGTGTTGGTGTGGGATATATAGTTGCGGGTTCTTGATAATGGAGGCGTGAACAGAGGAACCGAGGTGGATGTGACGACCTTGTCGTCCAGCCAAGGACAAGAGGGCGCTTATATCTACATGGTTTAGCGACGAAGTTGAATAAGAAGATGAGGAAGTCTTTGAAGATGTAATTCGGGTCCCCCTCGAGGATAAAGCATAAGGCTTTTGGCAAGGGGCCAAGTAGGTTTTTAGTTTCGGGAACTTGAAGACCACCACCACCACCCATTTGGATTTCATCCATAAAAAGGAAAGTTGGACACTTTGGTGACCCTCTTCTTAGTTTTTTGTGTGTATATATATATAAAATATTGGGAAAAGTCATTTTTAGTACCATGTAGTTTCGGCCAAATCACTTTAGTACTCTGTGGTAAAAAACTCATCAAACGGGTCAAATATCACCCAAAACACATCAGATTGGTCTCCGGGCAGCTGCCCAAATTTTGGGTGTCCATACGGCGTCGCTTTTATCCCACGTGGCTGGCCATGTCAAAATTTTTAAACATCACGTGGTAGGAGAGAAAATTACAAAATAGTCACTGGTTTATTAATAATTGTTTAAAAACCCTACTAATATAAAAATCATAGAAACCCAATTTTAATATTAGAAACCCTATTCCTTCAAACCCTTCTCAGCTTCTTCGCCCCTTCTTCGTCCTCGAGTCCTCTTCCTTAACCAAAATCCACCATCTTCTTTGCCAAGTTCAGCTCACATCGGTATAAGATGTGTGTAAGTTGAACCTTCTCCTGGAAACGAGCTCGCCGAGGATCCAAAATCCAGCTCACAACACCCATCTCCTAGACGAGCAATAGCTAGTGGAAGCAGCTGAGAAAAGGCCCAGCTTTGCAAAGAGTTTTGGAAGGATGAGCAACTGTTCCAGTCCAGTGGTCGATAATCATGAGTCGAAGGTGAGGGTTTGTTGTTACGGAAGCCGTTCAACTTTAATGGCACAGATAAATCATAATATTGGAAGACGTTTTTACAGGTGTGATCGGTACAGTGAGTATGGCAAAAAGCAGTGCAATTTCTTTGTTTGGTATGATCCACCAACTTGCAAACGAGAATTAGAACTACTGCCGTTAATGGTAGAGTCGATTAAGGAGAAAAAAGATCACATCTTGTCCCTATCTTCTAAAGTTGCTGATTTAGAAGCTCGCATAAGAAAGATGGAGGAGGAAGACGAAGTTATGAAGAGTGAATTGATGAAGGCCACTAAAACGTGCAAGATGTATCGCTTTATCATGCTTATCATTGTAGTTTGTGTGTATGTAATTTGGATCCTTTAGTTTGTGTGTATGTAATATGGATCATCATAGCTTTCGGTAATGATGACTGCAAATGTAATGTGTTCGTACGTAATTTGGATCCTTTAGTTTGTATGTATGCAAGATGTTCTTGTTTGAATTGAATGTATGTCGACATCTTTAGTTTGTGTGTATGCAAGATGCAAGATGTTCTTGTTTGAATTGAATGTATGTCTCAATGTTCGAAAGCAAATTTGACAGCATATTTCACAACAAATTTGACATAAGTATCAAGTTTAACAGCTGTAGTTGCAAGGTCCATAACAGCTTTAGCAAAAGTACCAAGTTCTGCTAGCAAAATACGCAAGTTTGACAGCAAAAGAACCAAGTTCGGAACACACCTAGTAAGTTTCATAACCTAGTACGAACTATCTCGACATAGCTATACAAAATCTATTCAAGTCATCATTGAATAGTGAAGGATAGTTGCATAATAGCTTCAACTGGTCTCAGAAGCTTGTGCGTTGGTCTGAGATGCTTGCACAGTAGTCTGAGAAGCGGTAGCGTTGGTCTGAGAAGATTGTGCATTCTTTGCCTGCTTAAGACGTTGTCTCCTTTGGTATGGTGTTTCCCCTATACGAGCAGCCTTACAGCTTCGTGAATTATGCCTTGTTTGCTTGCAATTCTCACACTTAATGTTGCCTCCTTGTCGCAAACTTATCTTCTTCTGCGATTCATCGGCAGCCCTCTTTCTGTTCTTCTTGGGTTGTCCAAGCGGCTTCCTATAAATGGGAGGATGTACATCACCTTTATCTGATTTTGGCCACTCATCTGGACTCAACAATGGCTTAATCCCATGATTGTAAACTACCATGTATGTTTGGCGGATATACACATCAGCAACAAAATCTTCAGGTTGTTGGCGATTTGCATAGATGGCAGCTACAACATGCTTGCATGGAATTCCAGAAAGCTCCCACATCCGACATGTACATGTCCTGACATTAATATCAACTACAGTCGTAGTCCCGTAGAAATTAACTTCATACAAAGAGGACCCAGCTTCAGTCGCAAAATAGTTGGTTACCTCTAATCTTGTGCGATTCAATTGCTATAATGAGGACAAAGTTCAAACAAATAAATCCATTTGCAATGAAAACAAAGCTCAAACAAATCTAAGCCATTCAATTTAAAGACAAAGCTGAAGCAAAGTGTTTCATACCTTTACAATGCTAGGACACAAGATGCCTTCATATTTTTTCATAGTTGCTAGTTTGGCATGGAGCTTTTTCATCATCTTCCTCCTAATCCATTCTAACATGGTCAGAATAGGTTTGTCCCGTCCAGGTATTATTGATGCATTAAATGACTCACTAATATTATTCACAATCAACGGTATTTTGTAATGAGGACTGAAGTGGCTCCTTGACCAACTTCTTGCTTCATTCTTCATCAAAAAGTTGACAGCCTCATCTCCATTTGGTAGTTTCTTCATTTCATCTAGATAAAACTTCCACTTTGTAAAGCTACCAGTGAACGCAGCATTCCAAAGGAGTTCCTTAAACTCCTGGCCCTTGTATGTTGTCTTGAAATTCTCATACAAATGCTTGACACAAAATCGGTGTTCAACACCAGGCATTAACATATACATGGCCTCTTGGAGTCCCTTTAGAAGAAAAAGTCAATTAATTAAATAGCATCTTTGATAACAAATTGCAAAGATACTAACATCATCAACAGTAAAAAACAAAGGCATACCTTCTGTCTATCGGACATGAACACCATGCCTATCTCACTTGGATGACCAAAATCCCTGATCAAATTCTCTAAAAACCAACCCCATGATTTCTTATCTTCTAAATCAACCACAATAATAGCTAGTGGATACATGGTGTTGTTTCCATCTCTCGCAACAGCAAACAAAAGTTGACCACCCATTAACCCCTTCAGATTGCAACCATCCAGTCCTACAAATGGCCTAAGGCCAGAAAAGAACGCAACTTTCTGGGCTACAAATCTAACATATATATACTTAAATAGGGGTACTGGTGGCATAGGAATCCATTCAAACTCCAAAGGAGACTTATGATTTATCTCTTTTACATACCCGGGAGGACCCTCTTCAATACAAATCTTCACCATACTTCCTGGGTTGGAGGCCATGATTGCACCAGCATAGTCACGCAAGCGATGGTACTAGTTTTTTGCATCACCCTTGATGATCTTTTGAGCTTTCCTCTTTGCTCGATAACATCACTGAAGTGAGATAGTCATGCCTAATCTTTTTTGCAAGAACTTGGAAATTGAAGATAATTTCCAGTCTTGATTGTCTCTGAAATCTTTAAGAAATCTTGTACAAATATACCTAAAAGACAAGAATACAAGTTAAAATCTTGTACAAGCTTTATACTTGCAACTTTAAGAGTAACAGTTTCAAGTGAACACATACGTTGAATCAACAAGATGATTCTCGGGTTGGACTGGGCATAGGTGATTAGGACACAAAGACTTAATTTGGAAAGTCCCATCATCACTAATCGCTGATGCATGAACACGAAATCCATATTTGAGCTTGCATATGACAGTCACACATTACTTGTTGTTCTTCAGATATTCAAAATCTCCCTTAGTTACAAGACTCAAGTCTTTTAGGGCTTTTCTGAAGACAGCATCAGAAGTGAATTTCATACCCAGTGTCAACTCAGGCTTCCCATTTGTGCTCATTTTTGGATTAAACCATGGGAAATCTTGTACTCGATCATCATCTGAGAAATACATGGGCTCACGCAACTCTTCGTCATCCAAAATAATTACATCTTCATCATTGATTAGAGGTCGTTTTGACACGCCTCTGATGCAATATAGTTTATGAAGTAGAGTTGTCGAACCCACAGGAATTGAGTGATGTCTTACTCGGCTTACTTACCAAATTTTAGGAATTTTATGACTTTGCTTCTTTGGTTTGGTTTAGGTGACTTAGCAAACTAACATACATAAAATAACAAGAAGATCAATTTAAATCATGCAAGATCACACAAAAACACAAGGTATATATCAACTAAAAACAAGAGTGGTGTGACGCCTAAGATCACTTAAGTGAACTAATGGTTTGTTGGGTTTATTTAGCTCGTGTCATGATCCGGGTATTTCAAGGCAACAGATCCATGCTCTCGCACAAGATCAATCTAAGTTGATCTTTACCTAGGATTAAGTGAGCTCGATGTGCTCTTGCCCCCACGAGTCACTTAATCCTAACTAAACAACAACTATAAATATCACCCTTTTGGATAACCAATCACCAAGTGAGATTCTCATCTCACGAGGTAACGAATTTACAAGTTAGACGTTCGATCAAGTCTTTCTCCTCTTGGTCTCAAGACTTGATTATTATCTTAGTTCTAGGTGATCAAATTAGACTAAGCATTAAGCCCTTTAACTTATACATGATCCTTAACATTTTTACCCATTTTAAACCATTAGAAAGTTTAGGCTTTCAAAGCATCACACCACTTAGTAACTACTCACACATGTTTAAACAAACATACACACACATATATATTACAATAACACAATCAAAATACATATTACAAGCAAAGAAAAACAAGAATAGAAAAGGGAAGAAGATGTTACAAATTCCAAGCATAAGCTTGGTTTATGCCTTCAAGTTTTTTCCTTCTTTTCCTCCCTTTAGCTCACGGCCTCTCTCCCCTCTCTTTCCTTTTTTTTTCCTTTCTTTGGTACGTGAGTCTTGGCTCTCCCTTCTCTGCCACCTTTTGTTTTCTTAACTAACATAATAATACTAAGTCATATTACAATCCAAATGACATCAAAAGCTTACATAACTAATTACTTCTTTTCATAATATCTAACCAACTCTTCCATCCATGTTTCTAGCTTTAGGACTTAGCAACAACAAGTTAAAAGAAGTGTAGCCATCCTTGTTCCCTTCAAGTCACAGCCAAAGTGAGTCATCTTATCCTCACAAAATGGCAGCCACGGATTTGGGCCAAGAAGCCCAAAGTTGGCCCAAATAAATCATCAAGTTTGGCCCACTCGGACAGAATCGGCCCATGATATTGGATCAAGCGGTTTCCCAACCTAGACAACGAAATAGAAGACGCCCTTTGGACACATTGTAGCTACTGATGTCTTCTTTTTAATGCCGCTGATGGCGCATCAATCTGACATTGGACGGGAAAGTTATGAATTTTTGAGTAGCAAGAGGTCAAGTCTAACACCCTCCACGGGTAGCTACGGTTTAGACCATTTCTTGCAACATTTTGTCTTGTCGAGTCTGTCTTGCTTGCTTCTACGAGGTCTTGGTCGTGCCTCCTTAGATAATTGTCCATAAAGCTCCTAAAAAGCAAGAAAACATAAGAAAAGCAAACAAACACGACAAAAGAACAAAATGTACAAAAACAAGACAAAGACATAGAATACTCGTAAAAACGATAAGTAACAAATGCTAAATTTACACTAAAATGTACATAAGTAATGAGTGTTTTTGACACTCATCACACCCCCACACTTGAATCTTTGCTTGTCCCCAAGCAAGACTCAAATGCGGACAACAACAAAACAAAAATCACATAAACACACACAAACACAAAACGAGGTAAATACTTGGCAAGACTCGATCAAAACTTAACTTCCCTCAAAATCATCAACTTATATCAAAATCCTATCATATACCTAGTTAGTTCAACAATTTCAAAGCACAAAACACTACAAACTAATAGGCACCTTGACACTCTATTGTTTAAACAAGTGTTGACTCTATGTAAAAGATACTAGAGGGTTAAACTCTTGAGGATAGTAAAGTGTATCACTCATATAATGTGTATGGTCAACTTTCTATCACTCGCATATAGGTCAGTATCTCAAAGCATCCTACATCCTACTCAGCGCTATCTAAAAATTACAGTGGTTGTCAATGATCGGGGGGCTTTTTCATCGGGTTGTAATGGGGATAAAGATCAGGGTGAGGTAAAAATATATATGGATAGTGGCTAAACCACCCAATCCGAGGACTTAATACAAGAACTAAGCAGTCACTCGATTATTCTAAAACATTCTCACCAAATATAATAATCATACACTCTCCAATATCCTAATATACTAAGACCGAGAAGCCCAAGTTTCTCCTAGAAACATGCCTTATTGAATATCACATTCTTTTTCTTTTCTTTTCATCTTTTTTTTCACTTGCTAAAACAACTATACATACTTAGCACGTTCTAGGTAAAAACTCGACTTCTAACCTGGCCATAATACAAATCCCAACAAAAATAAACCAAATGAAACTCAAGCTACCAACTAATCCCAATACACAATCAAACATAAAAGTCCTCGAATCGGATGATCAAAGGTAAGGAAGATGGACGATATAAGGTTTGTAGTCAGCTTCCTAATCTAAGATCAAGAAAAGGCTAGGCTCAAATGGTTTAAACAACAGATATAATAGGGATTTTGTCTCTAAAGCTCTAGGCTCAAATATCAAAGAATGCCCCGTCATCTCACTAACTTCCACACAACCTAGACTACGATAAGTACTAGTAGGATGCCTCGATCAACTAACACTAGTATGCACCTCATGAAAAATAAAGACTGGTGTCTCATCCGTCGGCTAAAATTCTCACAAGGTACACTCAAAAACCCTCTAGTCTAGTCTACATAGTGAAACTACTCGTTTAATCAACCAAGTATGAGGTTTCAACCCATTCCTAGGCTTTGTGCTCGAATTAAATCCCCTAACTAAGAGTTTGATAAAATTCTAACACAAGTTGAAAATTTTTGAGGGGGATCAAATTTTTGAAAAATTCTTGCCAAGTCTAAACCTACATATCATAGACACTCTAAACAACCTAAGAAAAGAAGATTCCTAGAAGGAACCCTCCCCCACACTTGAATGACACATTGTCCTCAAGGTGTCTAAAACACGCATACAAAAACACAAATACCACACAAAAATAAAAACATAATCATGCAAGTAATCAAAAGCAAAGCCAAGCAAACAATCATATGAGTAAACAGATAAATACAATATCACTTAAAGTCACAGCTATAAACAAAAGAACAAAATTCAGTGACATATACTATATAAATAAATAGAAAATAAGCAAAGAAAAATAAAAATAAAAGAAAAAGAAACTCCCTTCTAGTCGTCTAGTAATAGTCTCCGTTAGATCCTGCATCACCCGCCATTGGAGAAGTCGCTCCTTGTGTTCTGTGAGCCTTAGACTTATGATTTGTGGTGAAAGTTTTAGATGTGGGTGAGTAATGGTAAAAAGGAGCGGGTGTATGAATATATAGATTCGAATTTTGACCTAGCTGGCATACGCCAACCTAACCTGGAGTGCACTGGATTTTCATGTTTTAGCAGGTGGCGCACGCATGGCTCTAGTGGCGTGCGCCACTTCACAAAAATAGAAAACAAAAGGGAGATAGTTTAATCTCGATGATCCAGTACGTTAAGAAGCAGCAAGGAGATCGAACCCTGCAGAGCTCAAATCGGAATACTTCCGTACCGGATCACCAAAGATACGAAAAACTTATCTCAAAACATTCATATTAACAAAATAAATAAACAAACTTATATCACATGCATATTAACTTACAAACATATATATAAAAACAAAATTAAATTAACAAGCTATATATTTCATATATATGCACATACTCAGTAAAGAAATTAGATTAAAAAGTAAAAGGAAAAAAAAGGAGCTCCCTGGTCAATTCTCTGCTGGAGGAGATGGTGGAGGAGTGTAGCTCATGTGTACACCATATGTCTCTGCCCATGAATGCATCTACGCTGTGTGTGCTCTCCGCTCCTCTCAGAAGGCTCGTTGTGCTTCTCGTTCTGCCTGTTGTGCTTCCTTTTCTGCTTGCTGCGCCATAGCAATATCCTGCACATGTTCCTGCAAGGTAGTAAATTGGTCACGAAGGGAGTGGAGCTCACCATAGTAATCGTGACTCTGCTGGCTTGGTCTAGACTCGTAGTGATGGCCTTCATCCTCCTGGATTGGCTCCTCCTCTCTCTCTCTGCTCTTGTGGATCCTGAGGTGCCTGCTCCTGTTCTGGCAACGGAAGACCCAACCTGGCGAAGCGATCTATGACAGTCTGGCGCTTCGCCCAAGGCTTGTATCGAACTACCTCCTCGCCATCCACTCTAATCTTCTCCACGAGGTAGCTCATTTGAAGCTTCTTGGTGCCTAGCTTAATAGGCCTGATCTTTGGTCCCTCTAAATTTGCATACAGCTCAGGTCTCTTTGCTTTTGCGATGACAGATATGATATGCCCTAAGTATAAGCACCTAGGCTCCCTATCACCGATCACTCTAGTAAAGCAATCAATGATCATGGCATACATGCTAAAGTCCCTAGAATGGCGCATGTAGTCAATGGCATAAAGTTGGGGACAGAAAACCTTTGACTCTTCCCGTTGACCACTATAGGTCAGAGTCATAAAGTGATGAAGGATCGCCAAAT
>SOPF01021651.1:0-10794 GCA_012979155.1 Hypericum perforatum
TCCAACTCCGCTGCCTTTACAAAAGGAGCAACTACCAAAGCCTCATTAGCAAATAGCAAATGTTCACAGGCAAAAGTTGAAAGGATCATCAGATAAATTAAACACCTGCGAATCAAGGAATGTGCAAGCAGCTTCCAATGCAACCTCGAGCGCCTTGAACTCAAAAGGCAAGTAATCAGGGGATGGGCTCCCAAACACATTATCAAAATTCCTCATCCCGGCAGGGCCGTCGTCGGGCTGCCAAACGTCACCCCCCGTGGACGTCAACCTCCTCTGCAGCTCCACCACGTACTGCAGCACGTAGCTGTCAAGGGAGTTGAGCAAGAGCACCTCGTCGGCCGTTATGATACACCGAATCTGCTCCAAATTTACGACAATAGCCTTCTCCCTCCCGAGGATCGTCGACGGGTACACGAAGAGCGGGTCCAGCAGGCGCAGGTCACGTGCCGGGAGGTCGCATCGCCTCATCATCGTGAACTTGTCAACCTCAATAACCTAAAAATTAATTAATTTAATCTACAAAATTATTTTAATCCAAAAACTAATAAAAAATAATAACCGTCGGAATTAACAATCCCTGTGGGGTCCACACCTGGGAGTTACCGAAGGAGTCGACGCGGATCCACGAGCGGACCCCCTGGCCCCGCTTCTTGAGCCCGACGACGTCGACGCTGCGGTGGAAAACGTGGTTCCGGCTGCCGGCGCCGGAGAAAGACCGATAACCGGATATTGCCGCCGACTCCCGGAGGTTGACGGCGGAGGCCGGCTTCGGCGGGAGGAGCCGGTCCTTGAGCTCCGCCATCGACCTCAACTGAAAAATTCGCGAGCGCTCTTCAAGGGTTTAGGGAAAATGCCTCACATAACCGCCGCTCACCGCCTCTCGGTCCGTACGATTACACAATGTTTATTTTATTTTTATTTATAGTTCTGGGGATAGGAGAGGGACTAAGGATAATCCCTCGTTCGGGTTCTTGTGCGGCGGAGTTTCGATTGCGATGCGACGACGTTTTACTGGGAGAATGGATGTGTGTTTCGGGGGAAGTGGCAAGAAGTATATTCCACAAGGAAGAGAGTTAGTTAATTGAGTGTCCGGGAGAGGGGAACAAACAAGATACAACGTGTTTAAATTAAACTTTATAACAATAAATGATGCTAATAATAATATAACTCCAAGTTAGAGAAAGAGAGAATCTTTGTCAGATAATTAACGTGGATAAAATACGCCTAGATTTTCATCAATATCTAACTTTCTGAGTCAAAATATTATCAAATTTATTTAGGAGATAATTCTAATGATTGCATTTTTTTTTTAATTGGCAATAATTGAATCAATTTTTTAAGAAATTTAGAATCATTATCACTTATATATAGAATCTTAGTACGAGAAATGTCCTTTTTGATCGAGTGAATAATTACAATTTTCCTTTTACCTTATTTTGAAAGGGAATTCGTGTTCTTTCATTTTCTACGTGGTTTTTTTTTTCATTTTATCTTCTTTAATCAGAGTTAAATTTTACACCTACGTTTTTCCTAAAGTTGTTTTTTATCCATCATAATTTTGTTTTTTTTAATTAAACAAATATTCTCAATATTTAAAAATCGAACATAATCGGCTCCGGTAATTCTAGTGTTATATATTTGGAGTCATTACGTGACTAGCATGTAAAACGCAGGTTGCTGGCTTACGACACGAGAAATGCACAACGGTGGCATGGCTAAAGTACGGGAGAAGAAGGAAACTGCGAGGAAGGTGCAACTCTGAGCACCAAATCTCAATTTTTTATCCAAAAATAACACAACACCAGTTAAGTTGGGGGTGGATTTTGTCTGGGACCCAACTTATTGGACCTTCCTCTGGTTCATACCAATTTTAAATTCTTCGCCACGCTTCTTGCCGGCTTAAAATGCTCTCGCCATCTCCCGAGGATTATAGAGAATTTTGGCTGGACTTGTGAAGTAGTTCAAACTTTCCGGTCATCAGCGAGGAATATTCAAGGAATCTTAACCATTTTAGTTCGGCTTTTTTAAGGGGCCATATTAGTTTGGCCCTATGGGCCGCATTTGGAATTTGTTTTAAAATGGTGCAATTGTTAAAAAAACTTACTGCTGAATTTTTTTAATTACAAAATTCCTGTCTACTTTGAACACCAATTTTTTTTCTTGTGACTTGGACGTTTTGCTAAAGTTTAAAACGTCAACATATTGACTTATAAATCTCATTTACAAAGAAGTTATGGCTAATTTAAATTTTTTTAGGCTAAATTTTATTTCTTTTGAATTTTTCATTTCTTTTATTTTTCTGAGTTTTCTTAAGATCATTAGAAGTGTTATAAAAAATTAAAAAAAAATTAAAAACATAATTTTGGATAACCAAATTACGAAAAAAATTATTGAGTGACCAAGATATAGATTTTTTTTACTTAGTCACAGATTTTTTTCCGCGACTCGGTCATCACCGAAAAAAAAACTTGTATCTAACGTGGATATCAATTTGGTAATTAAAAAAATTAATATCAATTTCATAATTTTTCATGATCAATAGTACCATTTTGAAAAGAACCTCCAATTGCACCTTAACTTTGTTCTCATCTTGGTTACTCTTAGTTTGTAAATCAATTAAATATCATATCACAAAATTATACTAATTATACAATTTAGCTCATCCTATGAAACAAAACTTTGATCTTCTGAGAATAATAATAAATATGAGATTAGTTAGTTTAATCTTACATTTTTTTAATAAATAAATATGTATACTAGTAAAATACGTGTCAAAATAAAAATTTAGATTTATGTCGAATTATCAACACATGTGTTATTTAAATACAACGTGACATGTAAATTTTATATCATGTTAAAATTTATATATTTAACTCATAAAAAATTGCTAAATCTTTAACCATGTGACATGTAATATCAACAATGTATTAGGTACCTCAGAAATTATACCAAATATACAATTTAGATTATCTTATGAGTCCAGATTTAATAAAGATTAAGTAAATTTCTACTAATAGAATTAAAAAAAAGTCTTATCTTTAAGAGTATAATTGATATAATAATCTTTAAGAGTAGGGAAATATAGGTATGTATTATAAATAATGAATGTCATTTTCTCATGTTCTCTATCCATGACCCAAGGTAGGCACTTTCCACAACTCCATCATCTACTTCACCACTTCTCCATAACGTTAGTTTAGTGGGTTATATAGTAGTTATTCTTTTAGCCTATAAATAGATCCATGTATTATAATTTCACGTACACATTCTTGAAATATTAATGAGAAGTTCATTTTTTTCACTCTCTTTTTCTATACTCATTACTATTACTTATATTTGATAAAGTTTATAACACATTATCAACATAAAACTCTACCGTATTTTCAATATCATCTTAAGAAGATCGAGCTATAATATTGTAAGTAATACTTACAATTTTTATTTATTGTATTCTGTTAAATACTATTCACAACCTTCATATTGCATTATGAAGTAGCTTGCACTTCATCATCACGTATTTTGCTGTTCTTGCAAAATAATTAAGGTCGATACATTTATTTTATTAAAATTGGATTCTGATCATACAAAAAGAATATTTGTGAAACATACTTGATGTGTTAATTAAATAAATCAATCAATTTAAAACGATCTAGTAAATCTTTGCATGATATTATACATTCACTTCTTCATTTAAAGAATTGATTGATTACTAGTAAATCTAATTCTTCCAAAAATTAAAATCTTATTGTAGATATTAATAACTATTTAATCTAATTTTATAACTTACAACTGTGTAATTTATATTTAAATTATTTTAAGTCTGGGCAAAAAATATGTTAAATTTTTTTATTTGTTTTACTAAATTGATGAAAAGATATGGATTAATATTTTTAGTAATTTATTATGTTTGTTATATTTGTTTCTTGCAATAAATTATGTCTAATATTAAGTGCGCACCTAATGGTCTCAGCACTATCATGTCTTCCTATACTAAGTCTTCTGTCAGTCTCCTTACCAATGGCTAGTTGATCACTAGTGATCATCTTGACATTGACACTTAGATTAAGTGCGTACCTAATGGTCTCAGCACTATTATGTCTTGGAGGATCAAAAAGTGGAAGGAGTCTAACAAACTCCCACGGAGTTCCAGCGCTCTCCTTGTTCTTCTCTGGAACCGTCTACGACACAGAGTTTATAGTTGCATAAGAAACATACCAAATGCTACTCCCTAGCTTAAGAATTCAAAGATTATAGAGAAGACGAAGACGAACTCACTTGTCTGCAAACACCAAGAGCACAAAGTCCTCGATTTGCAAACTTGTCGATGATGGCATGTGCCTATTTCCCACATCATCTCGTAGATTGCACAATTGGATGAGCTGTCAACACGTATCATTTAACAAACAGGAAAAAGTTGTAATCTCAAAACCAAGATTATAGATAATATGTGACCTGCTAAGGTGCTCCTTTGCTAACTCTATGCTAATTCTCGTTGGAGTCAATATATGTCATAACATCTTGCTTGTCCACTGGATTAAATGGTAGGATATGGACCTCCTTAATGCTTGCTCTAGCCTACAAAATCAAAGAAATTAAAGATCAAAACAGAACTTTATAAATAATTTATAGACCTAGTTTACTAAACGATTACAAAAGATATGTAAAGAGAAAAACAAACTGGTCAAAACAGAATTTTCTTTAAAATTTGAAATACTGATAAAAAAGAAAGAGGATAATTAGGAAAAAAATAATTAAATATATATTTTCTTAATACAAAGTGTACTCTCCAATATTAATAATCATCAGATATGGAAATTTAAAGATAAAAATTCAAAGGATCATTAAACATTTTAGGGAACATTTTAGACATTTCTACTAAATCTAGAATTTCATCTTGCTGAAATGAAAACTTTAATCTTGTGAGAGAGCAATTAAATATGAGAACAATTCATTTTAGTGTGATGTTTCCTTTTTGTAAGATAAATATTTACACCATGAATGCACTTGCTAAAATTGAAATTTGGATTTTCCTTGAATTGTCAATGTCTTATCAGCTCTTTATTTAACTCATGTTATGATGTACATATTTAACTCATAAATGAATTGATAAGTTTTTAACATATATGTAATAGGTAATATCAACAATGTCTTTGGTTGCAAATTGCAACAATTGCTTTACAATTTCTTAAGAACATGGCATGTATTCTTCACATCACTAGTAGAACTCTAGTAGAACTACCGAAATGATCATATCAGAGCGTTATTAAATTTTATCAGATTTTGAAATCTTCGGATTAGTAAACCCGGTAAATACCAATACAATATGTGTAAACCAATAAAACATCACATATATAACCTTCGCTTCACCTTGCATACCCGTCGAAGTTATCCACCTCTCCACTGCTTCCCGCTCCACGATCTTCCATTTTACCAAAGCGTCCGAATAACGATTCGTACAGCTTCTTGCTAACCATAGGCTGAGGTGAGAAAGGACCAGAAGGACTATAATCAGCACCAAAAGAGCTGTCCTGTGATGAACCAACATGGCGAATTTCGCGTACAGACATCACAGGAACATGAATAGAAGGAACAGTTGGAGCTTCAGCCCCATCAATGAGCCAGTTCTTGTAATAATCCGCAAATTTGAACGTCCCTGAATCCAAAATCTCATTGTACTCTTTGTCAAGAAGCTTAAGCTTCCTCACCCTGCCCGGATTATTCTGCAGATGTTCGGATTCGTGGTCGTACCACACCCGTAAATGCGAAAAATGTGGCAGGAACATGTGCTCCCAGAGGTGAGGCAACAGAAGAGACCGTGCCAATGAAGGTGAGGCACAGAAAACCTGAAGAAGATGCTTGGCCGAAACCCGGTCCTTGTTCTGCAGATTGTAGATCACACTGAGGTAGATGTGAGCACAAGCTGACAGCCTGGAATTCGGCACTCCGCAGGTGTATCCTTCTCTCGTTTCGTTTGAGTTCAGCCCCGTGATGACGGTCAGTTGCAGACACGCTTTCTTCAGGTCTTTGGTGATTGTACTATCCGGATCCTCGGCCGTTCGCTCTGCTGTTTCGATTGCTTGTTGCAGAGCAGTTATGACTCTGCTCTCAGCTACATTGTCTTGCTCCATTTCGGAGATCCCGAATGAGGAGAAGCAGTTGGTATGGAGTGCGATCCGGAATTTCTTGTCATTGAAGAAATGCTTGATGTGACCATTAAGGATGGACACCATTGCCTTCACAGCAACTTCGTCAATAGCAACATGGGATGACATTGTTTGAGCATTCCCCTGAATTGGTCTTGGCCGATCATCGTCGAAGCACGATCCAGAACTTCTCATATACCTTGATGAGTCTCGAATTGAAACGACCCCAGATGGGTCCTGATGTTTAAGTCCTGACCTTCTGCTGACATTACTTGAACCAGCACCTGAAACGACATGTAATTTTATGGTAATCACGATATAACAATGGGATAAATAACGCATAACGGTCGAATATATGAAGTTATACTTATGCTGCAACCATACTAAAATTGTCCGAACCTGCATTCTTCTTCAACAAGTGCTCGTACCCTTTATCAGAATACATGTCTTTAACCTTCTTATCTTCTCGGACACCATCCGAACCTCTAATGCCACGAAGCCTGTCCCTAGTCGATCTTCCATCAAACTTTTGATCTCTCGGAACCGGCCCGTCCCTGGAAGTCCTGCTGGAGTTGCTTTCCTCTTTGTACTTGATTAAGTCCATCCTTGACCTTGTTCTTTGGCCCGAACAGCTCAACGGCGAGTCCGTCTTGTGCTTGTCACGGAATGGACACGAACCTGCGGTATCTGCCCGGAATGAGGCTCTTGATCCCACCGATTTCCTTCCGGTGAAGCCTTCCTCTGCTAGAAGCTCCTCCAAGGAAGCCATTTTCTAATGCTTGTTCATAGGTTCTGCGTGACTCAAACCTTATATATTAGTAGGACACTATGCTATGAAATGAGTTGCACTGTTTAGTATAAAAGGACTGCAAAACCAACGACAAGAACCAATTATAATTTGTAAAAGAAGAGGGAAACGGAGAAGTTGTACATTAGGCAATTAGAGGGAAGAGCGAATTAGTTCCAATAAATTTGACAAGAGTAAAGGACAAAACTTAAGATGGCTGTCCGCCACCGAATAATCTTAATAATGCTTCTGCCGGGTCTTTTTGTTTAGTCCCTCCGGTAATCAGTATTAACCATAGTTTTGAAAAACGACCTAGTTTGTTGGGCGATCTCTGGTCAGACCAGTCCAACCGGTCGGATGGCTGGTCAGACTGAATTTCATATTTTTGAAATATATATAGGTATTTATATAAAAAATTATGTAATAAATTAATAATAAAATATAATAATACCATTTTTTTATAAAATACACCAAATAAAGTATCTATACGAATGGTTAATCTCGAATCAAAAACAAAAAAAAATTAGTCATTATTTTCTGGTCAAACCACCCGGTCGGACCAAAAAATCCCGGAAAATCCTCAGTTCGTTAGGTAACCGTACTGATTAGCTTTTTCTGGCTGGATTATTAAACGTTATGGTATTAACAGTTAAAAATTCATTAAATTGACTAATTAATGTAAATATAAGTTAAAGTGGATTTCCTTATTCTTATCAAATTTAAGGCCACCACAACTTTATAACTCAAATTCAAAATTGTTTTATCACTAACAAGCTGTTCAGATTATTTACCAAAAACAAGTTGTTTAGACTATGGACCGATTCAAAACGGTATTTTCTTTTGGAAGTAAAAGTTGACCACTCATTGGTCGGCTAACATTCTGTCCCTTGAAAATTGTTCTTTTTAATGAAAAACCACCGTAAGTTTCTTTCCCGAGCCAATAGATATCCTGCTAGGAAATTAAATATAAAACTAGGTGAATATTGTAAGAATTATCTAATGATGACCGAGAATCAGAACCAAATATGATTATGTATTGGGTAGGACCGCTGGTGTACAGATGTGGCCGCAAAGTAACTTTAGCAGCAATAAAGATAATGTCAGACGAATCTAAGAAATTTTATCTCATTAGGATTTTATAAATATTTTTAAGTTAAATTTTTACACGGTTATCAAGATTTAAATCTTGAAATTTCTTATATTTTGCAAATTTTTTTGAGAATATAGCTATATCAAAATTATTTACTAGCTTTGCTACATTTCTGTCATTGTCCTCAAAGGTGCGTGGATAACAAATAGTTAAAAAAAAAGTATATATCGAGTAAGTCTAGTTTAATGCAAATCATTGCTGGAATGTCTTGATTATAATCCTCTCGTCAAGGATGCTTTCTTTGAACTATTTTCATTTCATCTTAGAAAAAAGTTAATGAGAGGATTGGGTGTACACATGGAACAAAATCATTAATTGTGTTCAACCCAGCGTAAAATATACAAACATCATGCTAGTATCAACTGAGCCTGCACAGTAAAAATCTTTTAATAATCAATCTTGAAATTTCCAATATCTTTTAATTTTATTACTTCAGTACATGCAACAAAAAGATTAAGGACATGAAACATCAAATCTATATAGTACTCAATTGATGCATACAAAAACAATGAAACAACATAAAAGATATTGAAAAGCCAAAACGCATTTGCCCGAATGGTACACTGCTTTGAGCAGATTGATGTATGTCGAAGTTTTAATTCCACATCTCTCCGATAATACATTAAAACTTGGATTGCAAGGAATTGACAACGCTCAAGTCCAATTGAAAGGCCTTGACAAGAGCATCAGCCGGTATATCGGGAGTAGATCCGAAAACCGCATTGGCAATGGAGATGACACCCGGATTCTGGCTGCTCAAAGCAGCAATACCAACGGCATTTCCGGTACCCACATTTCTCTGATAATGCACCAGCCCGACGGGGAACACAAAGACATCACCGGCCTGAAGAACCTTCGTGATGAGCCGGTTTTCGGGGTTCGATGTGACGAACCCTACCTCGAGGGAGCCTTGGAGGACGGTGAGGATCTCCGTGGCACGTGGGTGAGTGTGTGGCGGGTTGATACCCCACGGGGCGAAGTCTGCACGGGCTAGGGCGATCCCGAGAGTGTTGAGCCCCGGGATTTGGGCTACGTTCATGGGGGATATTTTTGAACCCATAGGGTTAGAGGTGTTTCCTTGTATGTGAAGGCCACTCGAGAAGAAATCAGTGACTTGAACCATTGCTGGGTCTTTGCAAGCAAAACCATTCACCCTAGTTGCTTCATATATACCAATATTCACCACGTTAGCTAGAAACCAAGTATTTTTTTTAAAGAAACAATGTATTTAAAGTAAGGGTTTAACATATCATATTTACAATTGTAGAATATGATTTATATTAATTAAATAACTATAGTCATTTACTAACAACATGTATATTGGTCGAAATGAAGCTAATATTATCTACTACGTAATCCATTATCTTTTACATTTGGTGTACAAGCCCTTCGGACATAGCTCAATTTGTAAAAGGTATACTTTTGATCCGGCATTTTGATGCAGAGCACTACGGTGCGAACCTTAAAACAATGGTTGATTAACTTTCACATTTTAACAGTCTCTTATGTGTAACAAAAATGAAATTAAAACTGCCAGTGGATATTTACTAATTAGTACCTTGACTGGTTGCGTCAGCGACACAGAAGTCTTGAAGCGAGCTAGGATCATAAGCTACGGCGAGGGAGAAGAAGAGCATGGAAACTAGGAAAATGATGCGAAAAGCCATCCTCATACGATCAATTTTGCAAGCTTACAGTGGGTTTTCTTTTCCTTCTATTTTTGTGTCAAGCTATATATTGTTGTGAAATTGTGAGTGCTGTGAACAACTTCGTCTACATAAGTAGCTAGCTGAAGCAGAATTTGAGACATTTTTTTATTCTGAAGGATGGAATTGGTGACATTTGGAAAGTGCTGGCTAGTTTTTGTTTTAGTGCCGTCTAATTGAATGTCTGCATTTATGATCATTAGTGGCCGTGTGTTGACCCGGTAAACATTTCGTAAAATTAGAAGAAAAAAAACTTATGAATTTATATTACCGGGTATTGTTTAGGATTGACTCTTTTCGCAGTATTTTTATTCATCATATGAATTGAATCCATAATTTTAATAATATTTTTTTTCTTTAACCACTAATATTCAGAGTGAAAAAATATCATACCCGTTTTAGTAGTGGCTCTCCCAAGCTGGGTGTAAATATGAAATGTTATCGTCATACAATTTTGGTTGTAAAACTGTGTACACTCTCTTTCTCAGGCGGTTTTTCCCCCATTGAATATTAATGTGGCACGATTGTAAAGAAATTGGGGAATTGTTCTGAAAAAAGTATGTTAGAATGTCAAAAAAGTTTAAAGACAGATTCGGAATGATTATCCCAAGAGCAATTCAATCAAATAGACAAAGATGAAAAAAAATATGAGGAGACGAAAAGAAGATATGTTGATTAGAATTGGTAAATTTTGTTTAAAGTTTTTTGAATACTTGAGTTCAGAACTTCATGTACTTGGTCATTTTATTTTTCACTAAAGATATTTGTTGTCTTGATTAAATAAAATATTTATTTAATTACATAATTATTACTATGATAAATATTCATTTTAATTGAAAAGTACTCGTTATCCTTTAATATATGACTCATGTTCACTTGAAAAACTCTTAAGTCAACTTAAAATTTAAAAGGAATAAAGATCACTTACCACCTTATACTTGCTTTCTTTAAATTGGACTAATTAACCCCTTATAGTCTCTTAAGTAGAACAATTAACTCCTAAAAATC